>CAUYRH010096018.1:0-65754 GCA_963574655.1 Perodicticus potto | reverse complement strand
TATACCCAAAAGACCAAAAATCACATTTTAACAAAGATACCTGTACCAGAATGTTTATTGCAGCCCAATTCATAATTGCTAAGTCATGGAAGAAGCCCAAGTACCCATTGATCCATGAATGGATTAATAAATTATGGTACACGTATACCATGGAATATTATGCAGCCTTAAAGAAAGATGGAGACTTTACCTCTTTCATGTTTACATGGATGGAGTTGGGACACATTCTTCTTAGCAAAGTATCTCAAGAATGGAAGAAAAAGTATCCATTGTACTCAGCCCTACTATGAAGCTAATTTATAGCTTTCATATGAAGGCTATTACCCAATTATAGCACAAGAATATGGGGAAAGGGGCAAGGGAGGGGATGGAGGAGGATGGGTGGAGAGAGGGTAAATGGTGGGATCACACTTATGGTGCATCTTAGAAGGGTACAGGTGAAACTTACTAAATGCAGAATACAAATGTTTTCATACAGTAACCAAGAAAATCTTATGAGGATGAAAATATTTCAGATTGTATATGAAGCCAGCATTTTGTACCCCATGATTGCACTAATGTACACAGCTATGATTTAATAAAACAAAGAAACAAACAAAAAACCAAAATAACACAAGAAGTTATGTACCTCGGCATAAATCTAAAAAAAGTTTAGAGAGAATGTTTGTGAAGAAAACTATAAAACTTAAAAAGAGAAAATAAATAACTTAAATAAATGTGCCATGTTTATGGATTTGATGACTCAACATTTAAAAAAATGTTAAGTCTCTTCAAATAAATCTAGAGATTTCATGTAATGCCAATAAAAAATAACAACATTGTTTTTCTCTCTGTGTACGTGTACATAAAATTTGACAAGTTAATTTCACAATTCATATGAAAATGCATAGGGCCAAGGAAAGCTAAGATATTCTTAAGGAAGGAGACCAATGTGAGAACATTAGCTCTATTTGATACCGAACCCTAAAAGCATTAGTAATTATGAAGCATTATTTTTGTTCAAAAATGAACAAACAGGGAAATGAACATGATAGAGAGTTTAAGACCCAGACAGATACTTATAAATTGATCATATTGATTATAAGGGAGGCAACGTAAACCATATGAGAAAGACTATCTTTTCATCTTGTCAACGAAAGGGGCTAAGATAGATGAGTCGTAAATGGAAAAAAAGAAAGAAAAAGAAAAAGGGGTGTTGGGAGAAATTGTATCCACAATCTATACCATGACAAAAGTCAGTTGTAGTTTTAGGAAAGCAGATCTCAATGTCACATGCAAAACAATATAGGCTTTTTGGGTAATCTAAAGAATCCCTTTATGCCCCTGGGCCAGGGAAAGATATTTGTTAGTGAGGCACAGGAAAAAAGAGATTGTTAAATTTTACTACATATGTCAGAAGAGACATTAAGAGGAGGAAAAGGAAAGTCACAAAGAGGAAGAAAACATGACACATCTAATGGACAGTGATCAGCTTGAGCAAAATTGAGACCCCGACTACCAAAAATAGAAAAATTAGCCAGGTGTTGTGGCCGGTGCCTGTGGTCCCAGCTACTGCGAAGGCTGAGGCAAGAGGATTTCTTGAGCCAAAGAGTTGGAGGTTGCTGTGAGCTGTGATGCCACTGCACTCTACCCAGAGCAACAGAGTGAGATTCTGTCTCCAACAAACAAACGAAAAAAGCAAAAACCCCACATGTAGCAGATGAAGGGCTCATATCCTAAACATAAATAGAACTTTTACATTTCAACAAGAAACAACAAACAAACAAAAAAGGGATAGCTCAATAAAACAATGGAAAAGATTTGAACAGACAGTGCAGGACAGGAGATATCCAAATGGCCAATAAATATATGAAAAGGCATTTAGACTCTTTAGTAATAAAAATCATGCAAATTAAAACTACAGTGAGATACAACTACAGACCCATCCGAGAGATGACTCACTGAATTGTATATTTATTTTTTATTTATACATAGATTGTGTTTCTTTTCATATAATTTATAGTAACAATGATTCATTAAATGTGTATGCAAAAAGGATTTATTTGAATACCTTGAATAATTTCCAAATGAATAAATTCACATTTAAGAAAATACCCTTTATACATTGGGGCATTCTGATTATTGGTACAGGGACTCTGATTAACAGTCACTGTGGTCCTCAGGATCACAGCCTAATTTCCCCATGAAGGGCAATTTTCCCAGCTGGAGTGGTGAAGTCGGAGCAGCGTGAGGTATTCCTAGCCACAACAGAGCAAAAGTAATAGACATGAAATTATTGACACTGGGTGCAGGCTTGAGCCTACACTTGTGCTATCCGTAACTTAAGACCAAGGGAAAAGTTAAGTCAAAGCCAATGACAACATAGATGGTAAATGACCATTTAAATAGCTTTTTAAGGTCATCGGTTTTGTAGAAGGAAACTCATTGGTGTTGCTAAAGTACCTGGTGTTTTCTTATTTCTCTATTGATTTTTCTTCTTAATTTACTGGAGGGCGATGTGTTTCTGGGGCTTCAGAAGAAATACTAATAAGTATTTTGTTCTTACCTGGAGTAGGTGCGGTGTGACAACGTGGATATGGGAGGGAAGAAAACTTTGATCTGGATGTTGCTGCTGCTCAACGCAGAAGTGATGACAGAAACAACCACAACAATCTGACTGTAAAAATGATTTGGCAGTGATTTTATTTATGCTACAAAATGGCTGGCCTGTGGCTGTATATGTAGATTTAGGAGTAAACTTTCAAAGCATGCTTGGGAGGCATGCACGGTAATCCCATTATCTGATAACAGGATTTGTGCACATACCTCCCACGTGCAGCATCAGTAACCCACCCTTTTAGTATCACTGTGAAATGCAATTTGTGTGCAGATGAAAAGTTTACAGAACATGGGCCGGTGCCATGAAGCTCAACAAAGCCTGCGCACTGTGTGGCAAGGTTTCTGAGCCCGACCCCTGTTGTTCCTGCTGCCTCCTTCCTTATTGATTTCTGTCCCTTGGCCAAGCGGGCTTTGTGATCGTCTGCATCGACCCAGAAACTTGCAAAATGAGCTAATCAAATAGAATCAGCAGAAATCAAGCCTGAATTTCTAGCAGGCTTTGGAGACGTGCCACCTGCAGGATGTGGGAGATGACTGGGTCCAGCAAGTGGTGGTGGAATGTAAGGCATGAGGAGACCACAGGACATGGGTTTTGGTTAATTATTTTATAGAAACATCCACAGAAACTAGAGGCAAAGTTTTGATAAGACGTGAGATAGGTAGAGGCTAAAAAATAAGTTCTTGATATTCATATTTTAAAGTTTTGGTTCACACAAGTTTTATCTTTCTTCTTGATAGAGCTTAAGATAACTGGTGCATTATCTTCTGGTACATGTGTGAAGAGCACCAGATGTTAGTGACAGAAGCTGCTCTGAAAAGTATGGAAAAAGAATAATACTTATTACTTCTGTTTGCAAGTAAGGAGGTACACATTCACACTTTCATTTTCTAGAAAAATGGTTATCTGGTAAATTTACGCCTTGACGTTTGAATTTCTTGATTCTTTCCAACAAGTCAATCAACAAGAGAAAGTTATTTTAATTGAGTGTATTTATGTCAACCATTGCTCTTAATAAAATGTGATTGCAGTTTAAAGAACATATAAGTCATTCAATGTACCGTAGATTTAAGCAATGAGTACAAGGTGAATAGATTTAGTTAGGAGAAAATTCTGAATCCTAAAGATGGTATGAAACTTAAAATATACTTCTTTTATTTTATTTGAAGTCTGGGTGGCTGATGGGAAAACAGGTTGTTCTGGGTCTTTTTCTTTCCATATAAAATTCAAAATTAGGAAAAAAAAATTGAAATTAGGGCAGCGCCTATTGCTCAGCAAGTAGGGCGCCGGCCCCATATACCGAGGGTGGCGGGTTCAAGCCTGGCCCTGGCCGAACTGCAAAACAAAAAATAGCCGGGCGTTGTGGCGGGCGCCTGTAGTCCCAGCTGCTCAGGAGGCTGAGACAAGAGAATCGCCTAAGCCCAGGAGTTGGAGGTTGCTGTGAGCTGTGTGACACCATGGCACTCTACCAAGGGCGATAAAGTGAAACTCTGTCTCTACCCAAAAAAAAAAAAAAAAAATTGAAATTAACTTGTCTATTTTCAGAAGATGCCCGCTGGGATATTCACTGGGAATATATTGATTCTGTAAATGTATTTGGCAAGGATTGATATCTGAACAATATAGAATATTCTAGTCTGTGGATTCAGCACATTTATTTAGGTTCTTTAATTTTTATTAGCAATGTTTTATACTTTTCCATGTCTAGCTTTTGTATTATTTTGTTAGATATTTTCCTAAATATTTTGTTTTTTTGATGCTACTGTAAGTAGTTCTACTTTTAAATTTCAATTTCCAATTTTTCACTGCTGCATATAGAATTACAATTGATATTTTTTATATTGACTTTGTATCCTGAAACCATGCTAAACTTATGGTTTCTAGTCTTTTTTTTGGTAGATTCTTTGTAATTTATTTTCTCCATAGAAAATTATAGCTTCTGCAAATAAAGATAGGATTATTTCTTCACTCTGAGTTTCTGTGCCGTTTATTTCTTTTTCTTGCTTTATTCCTCTGGCTCTTCATTATGATATAAAATAGCAACAATGAGAGTGGAAATCCTGGTATTGTTACTGATTTTAGAGGGAAAGCATTCAGTCTTTTTTCATTAAGTATGATATTAATTGTAAGTTTTTTTTTTTTAGAGACAGAGTCTGACTTTGTTGCCCTTGGTAGAGTGCTGTGGTGTCACAGTTCACAGAAACCTCTAGCTTTTGGGCTTAGGTGATTCTTTTACCTCAGACTCCCAAGTAGCTAGGACCACGGGTGCTCCCTGGCTATTTTTTTGTTGCAATTTGGCCCGGGGCCAGTTTTGAACCTGTCACCCTTGGTATATAGGGCCAGTGTCCTACTCACTGAGCCACAGGTGCTGCCCTCATTGGAAGTTTTTGTAGGTGTCCTTTATTTACTCCTACCTTCAAAAGCTGGAAAAAGGGCCAGGTGCAGTGGCTCACACCTGTCATCCTAGCACTCTGGGATGGCAAGGTGGGTGGATTGCTTAAGCTCAGAAGTTTGAGACCAGCCTGAGCAAGAGTGAGATCCCCATCTCTCAAAATGGACAGGTGTTGTGGCAGGTGCCTGTAATTCCAGCTACTTAGGAGGCTGAGTCATGAGGATTGCTTGAGCCCCAGAGTCTGAGGTCACCATGAGCTATGTTGCCAGGGCATTCTACTCAGGCAACAAAGTGAGACTATGTCTCAAAAAAAAAATGCTAGAAAAAGAAGAACAAATTAAGCCCAAATAAACAGAATAATGGAAAATAATAAAGATAAGCACAGAAATCTGTGAAATAAGAAACAGAAAAATAGAGAAAATCAATGAAATCAAAAGCTGGTTATTTGAGGGGATCAGTAAAACTGATGAACCTCTTGTCAGACTGAGGAAAAAGACACAAATGACTGACGTCAGGTATGAAAAATGGACATCACTACCAACCCTACAGGCATTAACAAGACAATAAATTGGAATATTGCATGCAAATTTAGACTCATAAATTTGACAAGTTAAGTGAAATAGGCAAATTCTTTGAGAGCACAAAAGTTGAAAGTTCTGAAAAAAGATGCAAGTAACTTGAATAATGCTGCATCTATTAATAACCAAATAATATGTTGTAAAAAACTTTGCAGAAAGAAAACCTTTTCTATTTGCTCTGTGTCACTTTTCGTAAGTTATATTTTCAAAGATATTTGTCCATGGCATCTAAAGTTGTCAAATTTATTGGACTAAGTTATTTATTGTATCTTTTAAATTAATTTTTAAATGTCTGTAGTATTTCTATGATAGCTCCTCTTTTATTGCTGGATATTTATAATTTATGTGTTCTCTCTTTTTTTATATTATATGCCTGCTTCTACTGTGTTGATTCCCTTTTTTGTGTTTATTGTTTTCTTTTAATTTTATTTGGTATGATTTTGCTGCTTTTTTTCTAGCTCCTTCAGAATAAATGATTAGATAATTGCCTTTTCAATCTCTTTTTAGATGTAAGTATTTAAAGCTCTATATTTCTCTTGCGAGCTGGGTTTTATATGCAACCTACGTCAACCTACACATTTTGAATGTAGTTTATTTATTGTTCCATTGAAAATATTTTCCCTCCCTCTCTCCTCATTTCTTTTCTTCTCTTATTCTTTTTTAATCTTTCTTTCTCTGTCTCTTCTTCTTTCCTTCCTTCCTTCTCCCTCTTTCTCTCTCTTTGTTGGGCCCAGACTACACTGCAGTAGGGTGATCATAGTTCATTACAACCTCCAATTCCTGGGCTCAGGGGATTTTCCTCTCTCATCCTCTTGAGTAACTGGGACTATTGATATCTGCCCTCACTGCTGGCTCATTTAAAAATTTCTTTTAGCAAAAGGGTCTTGCTATGTTGCCCAGGTTGGACTCAAACTCCTGGCTCAAGTGATTCTCCCACTTTGGCCTTCCGAAGTGCTGGAATTATAGGCATTAGCCACTGTGCCTGGCTGAAAATATTTTCTAATTTCCATGGATTTTTTTTTTTTTTTTGAGACAGAGCCTCTAGCTGTCACCCTGGGTAGAGTGCTGTGGCATCACAGCTCACAGCAACCTCCAATTCCTGGGCTCAAACGAGTCTCTTGCCTCCACCTCCCAAGTAGCTGGGACTACAGGCGCTCGCCAAACGCCTGGCCATTTTTTGGTTGCAGCCGTCATTGTTGTTTGGTGGGCCTGGGCTGGATTCGAATCCACTAGCTCAGATGTACATGGCTGGCACTTTAACCCGTTGAGCCACAGGTGCCGAGCCAATTTCCATGGTTTATTTAGAACTGTAGGGTTCATTTTCTAAGTATACAGGTATTTCCTACTAATTTTTTTGTTCTTTATTTCTAGATTTATTCCACTACAGTCAGATAATATATTCTTATTTAATATTTAAAATTTGTTAAGACGTGCTTAATGACAGAACAGATAGCCAATTTTTGTATCATTCTCTGTGTACGATGTGTATTTAGTATCTGTGAGGGCAGTTTTCTATCTATATTTACTAAGCTCAAATTGTTTAAATCCTTACTAGTTTTTTGCCTGCCTCTTCTATCAAAACTGAGAAAGGGGAATATTATGCAACCTTAAAGAAAGATGGAGACTTTACCTCTTTCATGTTTACATGGATGAAGCTGGAACGTATTCTTCTTAGCAAAATATCTCAAGAATGGAAGAAAAAGTATCCAATGTACTCAGCCCTACTATGAAACCAAGTTATAGCTTTATTAAGAAAGCTAGAACCCACATCTCCCCCAAGACAATGGGGGGAGGGGAGGGAAGAGGATGGGGGGAAGGAGGGTAATCAATGGGACCACACCTACGGTGCATCTGACAAGGCTACATGTGAAATTTACTAAATGTAGAATATAAAAGTCTTCACACAATAACTAAGAAATTGCCATGAAGGCTACGTTAACCAGTTTGATGAAAATATTTCAAAGTGTATATAAAACCAGCACATTGTACCCCATGACTGCATTGATGTAAACAGCTATGATTTAATTAAAAAAAAAAAAAAACAAGAAAGGTATTTTTAAAAACTCTCATTTGGTGGGTGGCGCCTGTGGCTCAAGGAGTATGGCACTGGCCCTATATACTGGAGGTGGTGGGTTCAAACCTGGCCCTGGCCCAAAACTGCAAAAAACCCCAAAACTCTCATTTGTTTTGGTAAGTTCCCTCCTAACAGGTATAATGTACAGGTAAGCAGCACAGTTCTTGGGTGAAGGACACAACTACAAATGAGCCTTTACCTCACCAATGCAAACAATATAACATAACCATATGTACCCTCACATTAATCTGGAATTGAAGAAAACTCTCACTGATTTCATATTTATTTATTTCTCCTCTTAATGCTGTCAAATTTTGATTTAGACATATTGAATAGACTATGTTATTAGCTAAAGATTTCAAATTGTCATATATTCCTGGTGAAATGACTTTTCCCTTATTATAAAATGTTCATTTTCTTTGGTAATGTTTCTTGTCTGAAACTCTACTTTTCTGATATAGTATATCCCAAACATATCAACCTTATGTATAAAGCTGCAGAAATAGGCCAGGTGTGGTGGCTCACACTTGTAATCCTAGCACCCTGGGAGGCTGAGGTGGGAGGATCCCTTGAGCTCAGAAGTTTCAAATCAGGTTGAGCAAGAGTGAGACCTCATCTGTACTAAAAATAGCAAAATAGATGTACGCATCTAGCCAGGTGTTGTGGTGGGTGCCTGTAGTCCCTGCTACTTGGGAGGCTGAGGCAGGAGGGTTGCAGCAGTTTGAGGTTGGTGTGAGCTATTATGCCACAGAACTCTACCTAGGGCAACAAAGTGAGACTGTCTTAAAAAAAAAATATGCAGAAATATTGCAAGTAAAGGATAGAAAAAGATTTGCCAGCTTTTTTGGATTAGTATTAGCATGACATTTCTTCCCATTCTTTCATTTCAAGAAATGAAATGTATCTTTGTGTCTTTTATTAAAGTTGTCTTTTATAAGCAATATATAATTGTTTTTGAAAATTCGGCCTGACAATCTTTTTTTAAATTGTACTTAATGCAATTATTAATATAATAATTATGCTTACCATATGCTTTCCACTTTTCTCATTTTTTCAATGGTATTTTTCCTATTTTGCCTTTAACAATATTAGGCTTTCTTTCTGGATAGTTTTAGATGTCCAGAAAAATTGAGCAGATAGAACAAAGTTTCTGTGTACACCCCCCTCATTTCCCTTATTATTAACATCTTATAATAGTTAACATTTGTTATAATTGATAGATAAGTAGTGATACATTATTGCTAACTGAAGTAAATAGTTTGTTTGCAAATATCTTTGGTTTTTACCTAATCTCATTTTTCTGTTCCAGGATCTCATCCAGGTTGACACATTACATTTAGTTGTCATGTCTCCTTACTCCTTTGATTTTCCTTGCTTTTAATGACCTTAAGAGTTTTGAGGCATACCGGTCAGCTATATTGTAAGATTTAACAAATTCCAATAGCATTGGAATGAATCTCACACATCTAGCGTACATGAAGTGCCAGGGAAGGGCAGGAAGGGAGGACTCTCATGCACAAATGCCTGTTAGCAAGAACAGTCACAAAAGAGCCTATGAAAACCATAATCTTGCAAGGCCATTGCAGCCTTATACAGAGAAAGTAATTCTATGAGGACATCAGTCCAGCAACAGTCTGTCCAACCTCAGACTGGTGCCACCCTTTTTATTGATCCTTTAGCCAAGTGTAATTATCTCAAACAATTATATGATTTTCCTCTTGTTTCCTTTAAAAACCGTTGTCGCCCTTTACCTCCCTGAATATGCAGATAATTTATTACGACACACATATTCTTATTTGCAATGCTTATTTCTCAGTAAACACCATCTTCTTTTAGAGAGTCTCCCTATTTAGGTTGACAGATGTTTATCTCAGATTAAAAGGATTATGGTGGCTCAGCCCCTGTGGCTCAAGCGGCTAAGGCTCCAGCCACATACACCTGAGCTGGCCGGTTCGAATCCAGCCCAGAGCTGCCAAACAACAATGATGGGTGTTGTCGTGGATGCCTGTAGTCCCAGCTACTTGAGAGGCTGAGGCAAGAGAATCACTTAAGCCCAAGAGTTGGAGGTTGCTGTGAGCTGTGATGCCACAGCACTCTACCCAGGGTGACCACTTGAGGCTCTGTCTCAAAAAAAAAAAGGATTATGGCTTTTGGGGGGAAGATCATAGAGGAAAAGTGCCATTTTTATCATATAGTATCATGACTATTAACATGATTTACAACTGTTGATGTAGACGTTGGCCGCCTGGTTCAAGTAGCATTTTTCAATTTTCTGTCCACTGTAAAAACACTGTTTCACTTCCTTCAGGATAAAATATCTACAGAATTTATTTGAAATTCTTTTATACTAGGTATTTGTTTCTCTTCTGATACTTGTTAACTTATTCGATCATTCATTTATAATCAAGTCTGGGCTTGTAGGTATGTATTTTATACTTTGGGCCATAGCTAATGCTACTTTACTTATTTTGTTGCTTTGGCCATTGGGAGCCCTTTCATTTGGTTTCTGAGCTTGATCAATCTGTGTGTGTGTGTGTGTGTGAACACTTCCTTACTTTCTGATACTACAAGGTGTTTCAGGCTCATCTTGTACATATCCTGGCCCGGCCCTACTCAGTCATTTCTCCAAGGAGTTTGGTTCTTTTATGTGGAGAATGCTACTAAAAACCAAGGTCTAGGTGCCAGGTGTGTTCATTGCTATTGGGATTGCTATCTTGTTTTATGCTCTCTCACCTGATAGAGCAAAGAAATATATTGACTTGTGTATATATGCTTATTTAGAAATATTTCTATATGAACCATCTGTATGGATATTGTTAATCATGTGAGTTCTTACTGATGTCTCCGACTCTAATCCGTTACCACATGCATCATTCCCTTTCTTTGTAAAGTCCCACTTCAAAAGTGAGAAAACCGCCTCCTACCTTCTACTACCCATTTACTCAATTGTTCAATTCCTGTATTGTGGTATCAGGAGGTGTTAGAATGGTTAACCCACACCTCCATGGGAAAAAACTTAGTTGACTTACTTATAGTTCCTTCTGCCTTGAGTCTTACAGATGCCATTATTTTCAAAGCCATGGGTCTTTTGAACAACAGAAGTTTTTAATTTTAATAAAGTCTAACTCCCTAGTTCTTTTCTTTCATGAATTGTGCTTTTAGGGTTGTATCTGAAAACATGTAACTAAACCCAAGGTCACTTATATTTTCTTCCATATTATCATCAAGAATTTTACGGTTTTGTGTTTCTACATTTAGGTCTATAATTTACTTTGAACCAAATTTTGTGAAAGATGTAAAGTCTTGTGTCTACATTTCTTTTTTTGCCTTTTTACATAAATCCAATTGTTCCAGTACTACTTGTTAGAAAGACTGTCTGCCCTTCTCCATTGAATTGCCTTTGCTCATTGTCAAAGATACTGCCTTTCATTTTGGTAATTTTTATTAGTTGATTCACCTCTTCATTAGTTTACTAATTATATGTTCTTTCATTTATCTCTTAGTGGTTAGCCTAGAGATAACAGCATGTTACTCAATTTATTGGCTACCTATGTAAATTAGTACATTTGCTCTTTCCTCACTTCTGAAGCCAGTGGTTCTCAAACTTGAGCATGCATCAGAGATGTCTTAAGGACTTAAGCACAGCACAGATTGCTGTGTCCTGCTATCAGGGGGTCTGGGTGAGGCCTGGGAGTGTCCTGCCATCCGGGGGTCTGGGGTAAGGCCTGGGAATTTGCATTTCCAATAATTTGCTAAGTGATGCTGGTGCTGTTCACCTGGAGACTATACTTTGAGAACAACTGCATGAGGTAAAAAGACTTTAGGACACTTAGACTCTATTTACTTTTCTATTTTCTTTTTTTTTTTTTGAGACAGAGCCTCAATCTGTCACCCTGGATAGAGTGCTTTGGCACCACAGCTCACAGCAACCTCTAATTCCTGGGCTCAAGCGAGTCTCCTGCCTCCACCTCCCAAGTAGCTGGGACTACAGGCGCCCGCCACAACACCCGGCCAGTTTTTGGTTGCAGCCGTCATTGTTGTTTGGCGGGCCCAGGCTGGATTCAACCCGCCAGCTCAGGTGCACGTGGCTGGTGCCTTAGCCCATTGAGCCACAGGTGCCGAGCCAAGACTCTACTTACTTTTCACTTGAATTCTGTGCTATTGCTATTATATGTATATATACATCCAGGTCTATAAGGCAATATTCTTTTTTTTTTTTTTGTAGAGACAGACTCTCACTTTATCGCCTTCAGTAGAGTGCTGTGGCATCACAGCTCACAGCAACCTCCAGCTCTTGTGCGTAGGTGATTCTCTTGCCTCAGCCTCCTGAGTAGCTGGGACTACAGGCACCCGCCACAATGCCTGGCTATTTTTTTGTTGCAATTTGGCTGGGGCCGGGTTTGAACCTGCCACCATTGGTATATGGGGCCGGCACCCTACCCACTGAGCCACAGGGGCCACCGTATAAGGCAATATTCTTATTGTTTTACACAGCAAATAGTCCTTTATATTTACTCACATGTTATCTTCTCTGTTATTCTTCATTTCTTTTTGTACCTTTGAGCTTCCATCTGAGACCACGACTGTTTGCCTTCTGTCTGAAGAACACTCTTTAGCATTTCCTTTAATGTGGGTCTGCTAGTGACAAATGGACCACAACTTCATAGGTCTGAAACTATCTTTATTTTGCTTTTATAGTTGAAGGATATTTTTGGTAAATATGAAATGCTACATTATTGTTATTTTCTTTCAGCTCATTGTCTTCTGACTTTCACGGTTTCTGTTGGGAAGATGATAGCTTGTCTTACTGTCGCTCCGGAGAAGATAATTATCTCTTCTCTTTCCAACTGCTCTTAAAATTTGCTCTTTGTTTTTGGTTTTTAGCTGTTTTACTCTGATATGCTACATTTTCTTTTTAGTTATTCTGATTATGATTCATAAAACTTCTTGAACGTGTACCTGGAAGTCTTTCATCAAATTTGTATTATTGTTTCTTTACTTTTTGACCAGAAAATATAGTCTTTGTGTTACTGATTCCTTGAGTTGGGTTGAGACTATTCTTTGGCTAAGTGGTTGATTTTTAGCAATGCTGCTTATGAGATTGTCTGTAGCTGTTAGGTGCACAATTCTAGCATATGCTAGTTATACAAATCTTGTTATGTAATATTTTTTATCTACATTAATTTGCCATCTTCTAAATCATCAATTGAGGTATGCTAAAATATCCGATAATTATTTTGATGCAATTTTATTATGTACATCCAGGTTTAACATTGTTATAATCACATAATGGATTAAAAACTTTAATCATTATATAGTATCCTTCTCTATTCCCAGTGATGCTCCTTGTCCTACATTCTATTTTATCTAATATTAATGTAGTGGCTTCTGCATTATTTTTAATATTTGTCTGATGATTCTTCTTCTTTTTTTTTTAACCTTTCCACATTTTTAGGTGTGATTATTATAAACAGTATAGTTAGATTAAAAAAACCCCAATTTTGGCTTGGTGCCTGTGGCTCAGCGGGCTAAGGCGCCAGCCACGTACACCTGAGCTGGCAGGTTCGAATCCAGCCCGGGCCCACCAAACAACAATGACAGCTGCAACCAAAAATGGCCAGACGTTGTGGCTTGTAGTCCCAGCTACTTGGGAGGAAGAGGCAGAAGACTCGCTTGAGCCCTAGAATTGGAGGTTGCTGTGAGCTGTGATGCCACCGCACTCTGTCCAGGGCGACAGCTTGAGACTCTGTCTCAAAAAAAAAAAGAGGAAAAAAAAAAAACCCCAATTTTTAAAACTGTTGTTTAATCCATTTACATTGTTGTAATTATTGATATATTTGGATTTATTTCTATTAACATAAAGTTTCCTCGTTTCACTTGATTTTTTTCTCCTTGCCTTTTTTTTTTTTTTTTTAGATAGAGTCTCACTATGTTGCCCTCGGTAGAGTGCTGTGGCATCACAACTCATTGCAACCTCAAACTCTTGGGCTTAAGTGATTCTCTTGCCTCAGCCTCCTGAGTAGCTGAGACTACAGGCGCCTGCCACAATGCTCTGCTATTTTTTGGTTGGAGTTGTCATTGTTGTTTAGCAGGCCTGGGCCGGGCTCAATCTTGCCAGCCTTGGTGTATGTGGCTGGTACCCTACTCACTGAGCTATGGGCATTGAGCCAAAATTAATTCAGTTTTATTTTTGCCTAAATTTTTTTCTTATCCAAATATTTCCCCTAGGCTAGTTAAAATAATTTCTTCTTTTCTTTTCTTTTCTTTCTTTCTTTCTTTTTTTGAGACAGAGTCTTACTTTGTTGTCCTGGGTAGAGTGCTGTGGCGTCATAGCTCACAGCAACCTCAAATACTTGGGGCCAGGTAATCAATCCTCTTGCCTCAGCCTTCTGAGTAGCTGGGACTACAGGTGCTCACCACAATGCCTGCCTATTTTTAGAGACAGGGTCTCACTTTTGCTCAGACTGGTCTTGAACTTCTAGGCTCAGGCCATCCACTCATCTTGGCCTCCCAGAGTGCTAGGATTACAGGGAAGAGCCATATTACTTTCTTTTAGTAATTAATGTTGATATTTTATCACTCATATTAAATTTAAATAGGTTTAAAGTAAGTGATATGGTTTGCATGTTTGGCCCCTCCAAATCTCATGTTGAAATGTGATCCTTAGTGTACTGGGGTGGGAAGTGTCTGGGTCATGGAGGAAAATCCCTCATGAATGGTTTGGAGAAAACTCATGGTAATAAGTGAGTTTTACCCCCCATGGTAATAAGTGAGTTTTCTCTGTATTAGTTCATATAAGAGCTGGTTGTTTAAAAGAGACTGGCGCCCCCTCCTCTTTCTCTTGCCATGTGACTTGCCTGCACCCTCCTCTGCCTTGATTGGAAGCTCCTTGAGGCCCTGACCAGAAGCAGATGCTGGCACCATGCTTCTTACACAGTCTGCCGAACAGTGAGCCAAATAAACGTCTTCTCTTTATAAATTACCTAGTCTTAGGTATTCTTTTATAGCAATGCAACATGAACTAACACAGTTAGCCAATACGTTCAATGTTCTCCTAAAAAAAAAAAATGCAAGGATTTTAGAACACTTTCCAATCAGCTACTCACTTCTGATTCAAACGCCATTGAAAGTAAAAGCATTAGTTTTATATTTTATTTTTTAAACACTGTAACTTAGATCTTCCCCTTCTCTTTCTCTCCTTCTTTCTTTTTTCTTTTCCTCTTCTTTGTCCTTGTCTTTCTTTTTTTCATACACATTATACCACCTTATAATTGTCTACATTTGGGCTGGGCATGGTGGCTCACATCTGTAATCCTAGTACTGTGGGAGGCCACGGTGGGAGGATCCCTTGAGCTCAGGAGTTTGCTCAAGAATTAGACCCTGTCTCTACTAAAAATAGAAAAATTAGCTGGGCATTGTGGTGGGCACCTACATATAGTCCAGGTACTCAGGAGGCTGAAGCAAGAAGATCACTAGAAGATCACTCGAGGATGCTATGAGCCAGGCTAAGGCCATGGCATTTTAGCTTGGGCAACAGAGTGAGAATCTGTCTTAATAGGAAACAAACAAAAAAAAACAAAAAAACAAACAAAAAAAAGAACTATCCACCTATGTATTGATTTATTCTTTTTACATTTCAAACTTTCCTTTTGCAATAAGCGTCTTTCCTACTAAAGCACATTTTTAGAAGTTCCTATGGCGAAGAACAGTTGGCAACAAACTTTCTAACTTTTTGTTTAACTTAAAATGTCTTTATTTTCTTATTTCTGAAAGGATGGCTTTGTTGACTATATTATTCTCATTCGTTTTGTTTTCTATTGTTACTGTTGAGAGGCTAATCATCTTTTTTTCAGGTTACTTTTTAATATCTTCTTTTTGTCTTTTATAGTTTGTAATTTTACTACAATGTGTGTCTTTCTTTTTACTTACCTTGTGTATTTCATCAGTTCTGGAAAATTCTTTGTCATTTTCTCCTCAAATATTATAGCTCCTCCATTCTCTTTATTCTCTTCTCTAGGATTCTGACTGTATGCATATTAAAGCCTTTTAATGTATTCTCCATATCTTTTAATCTCTCTAATTTAATATCTACTGCCTTTTTTCTCTATACTGGATCCTGGATATTTCTTTCATATATATTATCCAGTTCACTAATTCTTTCTTCATCCACATCAAATCTGCAACTTAAACTATGTGTTAAATTTTTTTTTAACAATTATATATTTTATTTCTAAAAACTCTTTTTGTTTTTACTTTTAAATTTGCATGATATATTGACAGTCTCTGAGCAATTAATTGTTTCATGAACACATTTTTAATTTCTTAGTTTATAGATAGCAATTTTATATTCTGTATCTGACAATTCCAAAATATACATTCTTGTAGCCTTAAAACTATTGTAGCTATTGATGACTTACCTTAATGATGACTTCTTTGCATGTGTATTTGCTGATTTTAGTTTTTAGATTATATTTGTTTGCTTTTAATCTATGGGAATCCATTGTGGAATTTTTTTCCAGGAAAAATTTATTTTGCTTGTGGTAGGAGATAGGGTAACTATTGACCTGGAAAACTTTTGTGTTTTTTGTGAGTGTCAGCTTAAAGTGGGACTTTCAGTTTCAACTCCTGTGCTTGCTTCTAGCTCAAGAATTAGTTCAGCTACCAAAGCTTGGACTTTGGCTTTTGTCTTTAAGAAGTCCACTCTCCCCTTTTCATCACCAGTCACCATCTCGCATTTTAAAACTTTATTCTTGGAGGAATGCCTGAAGATTTCCATCTTTCCTTTCAATTCAGAAATGCAGTAAAGAATGGTTTATCCAGGAGCTACTTGTGTTTTCTGCGGGAGGACCTTTCAGGGTATTTAATCTCTCTTACTGCCAGAAGCATAAATCTGAGGCCATTTTTGTTTCAAGTGTTTCTTTAATAAGGTTTAAAGTATTTACAACCAGTTCTTGACATGAATTTAAACAAGGCAATTAAGACAACCAAACTGATCTTACTCACCACGATCAAGCAGTGTTCCTCACTGCTCTGGTTTTGTGATCTCCCCATTCACTTTATCTTGCATGAGGAATGTAAACTTGCCATGGAAGGCTAGATTTAGAATGTTCAAATGAGCAATTATCTTTTAACACCAACATAAGTCATGCATACAATTTGGCAGATTGAAGATTACATACAGAAGAGAGTTGAAGTTCCTTGCAAAACAAATACAGGAGTGAGGACATGACTGGGTGGAAACCAATGAGCTCCATCCTTTTAAAAAGTTAAAAACAAATGGCAAAGAAGCCAATGGCCTAACATTAATGAGACTGACAGTTTTTGAACCTTTATAATTTTTTTCTCTTAAACCTTCATACGTATCCAGAGTAGCCAAAGATTTTTCTGTGAATGTGTCAGCATGTAAAATGTGCTTTTAATGTGCAAGGTTGACTCTGTGGAAGGTTCATAGTTATTTCTGAATCCTGTACTGAATGTTAAAAGCAGAATGTAAAAGCTGGAATGCCACTGATATGTAAACTAGAGTCTCACTGTGAGATCATGAGCTTGACACATTGGTTATATTTTCTACAATATAGAACATATTCTTTGCCAAGTGCGTGCCTCGGTTTAGAAAACACCATGTTAAGTCAAGTAGTAGCTGCCGGTATCAGAACAAGGTGAGCTTGTTTTCTGAAACTGGATCAGAGAGTCTTCTTTGGTGGGCTTGGTTGTTCTTGAGTGGTTGAAGTTCTGGGTAAGAGTCTGCTTTTTAGTTGTTTTTTGACAAATACACTAATATGATTCCCCACTCACATTTTAAAGTGTTTCTTCAGTTCCAATAAAATGAAGTTTTATGTTCAATTCCTCTCCCTGGGTCTCACCTCCCTAGACACTGAAGAATGAAGAGTATGTACTCGCGAAGGTTCCTTTCAGCACTAATAGTTTGGTGTGATACGGGAATCCTGGGGTACGTGTTGGTACCCAGCATAGTCTCCCTTAACTGGTATCCTAACATTTGTACTTTAAAAAAGGGTAGACAAGTTCTTCTCTCATGAACCTAAACACACTTACAACAAAGAAAGTTTGGCTACTGTCTAATCTGTAGATTACTTTCTTTTTGGAAGGAAATGTGTCTTTTCAAATGATTTTACCGTTTTTGTTTGTTGTTCCTCTTAGAGAACACTGATGACCTCCTTTGAGCAGCTGTGATAATGTTGGTTGGCTCCATTAATCTGCCTTTTGGAGGAAGCCAATACCTGGGATGATAAAGCAGAAAAAGAGAAAGAAACTAACATTTTGGTGACACTATGGGACTCTCTGTATCAATCCTTGCTTGAAGCTTGAGTTGAATTTTCAGTTATATGAGCCAATGTACTACTTTTATTGTATAAGACAGATTTAGGTTTTGGCCACTTGCAATAAAAAGCATCCTAAGGGACCAGGCACAGTGGCTCATGCCTGTAATCCCACCACTGTGGGAGGCTGAGGCAGGTGGATTGCTTGAGCTCAGGAGTTTGAGACCAGCCTGAGCAAGAGCGAGTCCCTGTCTCTAAAAAAATAGCCAGGCACAACAATGACAACTCCAACCGAAAAATAGCTGGGCATTGTGGCAGGTGCCAATAGTCCCAGCTACTAGGGAGGCTGAGGCAAGAGGACTGCTTGAGCCCAAGAGTCTGAGGTTGCTGTGAGCTATGTTGACCCTCTATTGAGGGGAACAAAGTGAGACTCTGTCTCAAAAAAAAAAAAAAAAAGCATCCTAATGAAAATATCTCTCATTCAAGTATAACTTGAATATGTGGCTCAGGGTAAATGTTCATCACCTCTGAGGGAAACCAAGGTTCTAGGCCATGCTTTCTCTTCTTTAAGAAAACCAAGTCTACAAAGACCCACATTTGTAAGTCAGTAAATTATCTGCATTTCAAAAAGAGTTTTAAAAAGTTTTAAAGGAGATTCACTATAGGGTTTTATTACTGAGCTAGTTTCTCCAGTAGATTAAAAATGTGACTTACTGGCAGGATGCGGTGGCTTGCACCTGTCATCCTAGCACTCTGGGAGGCCAAGGTGGGAAGATTCCTTGAGCTCAGTGGTTCGAGACCAGCCTGAGCAAGAGTGAGACCCCTCCAATCTCTATTAAAAAATAGAAAAAAATTAGCTGGGCATTGTGGCAGGTGCCTGTATGCTATGGGAGAGGACAAGGAGGAGCATCACGTGAGCCAGAAGTTTGAAGTTGCTGTTGTGCACAGTGCTAGCCCTGGGCAACAGAGTGAGACTGTCTCAAAAAAAAAAAGCCTTGCCTGAAGTTCACTTTTTAAATAGACCTATCAGTTGTGTAAAGTGGAGGCATGTCTGTTCTGGGCTTTCAGGGTACTTAAATGTCATCTCTGTACTCAACTTCTGTGGGGCCAGTAATGGGCAGCCTTTGATGGCAGATATTTAAGATTTCTCCTGAAGTTCGTTTGAAGCTTGCAAAGAGTCTGGGATTTCTAGATAGACCAGCCTAGAGACCAGCTTTTGACCAGGCAGCACAGACACTGTGAAGAATGTTGACTGGGGGAAACTCATGGAGCTGTAAGATATAGCAGGCATATGGTTACTTAGCTGCTCATACATTCTGGGAGGACAAGTGGCCCTGGTCCTTGAATGTTAGGGTTTATGAATAGGGTGACCATATGTCCCAATCTGCCCAGGATAGTCCCAGTTTATAATGTCATAACCATTAATCCCTCTCCCCCCATCCAGTTCCTACTGATAGGCTGCATGACTGAGGCACACCAGCACAAGGTAAATTTGAGGAATAGAATGGCAGGTTCTATGGAGTAGGTTAGAATCTGCAAAGTCAGATAGATGCTACAGCAATAATTGCGAAAGGTGAGTTTTCTACTATGTATCATATCAGTAAAATGGGTTTATTGTTTGGCAGAGTTAAGGAGATATGATGAATACACAATTTTGATTTTTAAAGATTAAAACAAGGACTGAAGCCTGGGAGGGGTAGTTCATGCCTGTAATCCTAGCACTCTGGGGTGCAGAGATAGGTGGATTGATGGAGCTCAGGCGTTCAAAACCAGCCTGAGCAAGAGTGAGTCTGTTGTTCCAGCTACTCAGGTGGCTGAGGTAAGAGGCTTGCTCAAGCCCAAGAGTTTGAGGTTGCTGTGAGCTATGACGCCATGGCACTCTACTGAGGTTGACAAAGTGACATTGACTCAAAAAACAACAACAACAATACGACAAAAAACCAAGACAAGCAAGCAAACAAACAAAAACAAGGACTGAAATAATAAAAATAAACTTGGTGACAATGAGGCAATGGCTAGCTCTGTTATAGCTCAATAATACACGTTTTAGCTCTTTGGAGGCTGAGTAACTAACTCACTTTCTACATTGCATTAATTCTTTTCCTTCAGAGTCCAAATCTGGTCTTGGTAGCTTTCTGTAGCAGCCACTGTTAATTGTTGAGAGGTGGCACATGAGATAACATCTATTTTTTCTCCTTCGTTTTATCTGCACCTAAACATCAGAATAGGGACTAACACAACTATAGGCTTTGTAAGAAAATGTCCTCACCTTTTATCAATAGGTGGAAAGCTTTGGGAGAAGAGAAGACAGAAATATTTACTCATTGTTTTAAACAAGTAAGTTTCCATAGAAGAAAAGAAGTGAGATTCAACTCACGGATATGTCAACAGAAAATTTAACATCGGATTGCACTGGGGTGCCGAAGTAAAGAACCTTAAATTGCAGCCCCAGACACCAAGTCAGATAGCAAGATTTTAAAAGGTACAGTACCCACTTTTGTCCACAGAGAGGCACTCCAAGCTCATCACTGAAAAGATGCAATGCGTTTTCAGCGACCCGCTGTAGAAAAGCAGGTTCCAATCTTTTCTTCATACCTAGGGGATTATTAAACGGGTAGAATTCAAAGTAAATTTGCAGGGCTCTGTGTGAAGGAGGCAAAGCCATCTTAGTATCAATCCGTATGGTGCTTGCAACCTATTCTAGATTAATTCACGTTTAAAAATGTAACAGAAATGTGTTAAATTTCAAAACAAATTTCACTTAGGATCTGTTCAAGTCTGTGTTATACAAAAGATAAATAATGTGGGAGCAATATAGTTCTCATTTAAAGCTATAACCACCCCGCCTCAAAAACTCAGGCCTTCATCAGAACGGGCAATGTAGAATTCAAATTACATCCGGAGTAAAGAGCCTTTTAGATAAATATGAGTTAGGTCTCAACACATGTTCAGTATCTTTATCCTTGTGACAGGGCCAAGAATCTCCCAACGCATCTAAAGGCCCGATTCTGCAGGTGAAGGGGGACTGCTCTGTGCGACGCGCACACGAGCGTATGGGGTGGTCCTTATGGCTGGGTTTTTACTTTCCAAAATGAGACCGTCCCAGGCCTGCTCTTCACCTTTCCTAGAGAATACAAAAAGCTTTTGAAGGACAAGGGGCCGGAAGGCCGGGGTGACCGCGGGCTTGCCCCAAGCCGCCCACCCTGCGCGGCGCCCCCGCGTTTGCCTGGGGCTGGCGAGGGGCGCGCGGGCCGCTCTCCGCAAAACCAGGAGGGTTGAATGGTTTGCGGGAGAACGGCCAGTGTTATTAAAAGGAAGCTTTAACCCCCCAAGGGAACGGCAGCCCAGATCGCGTGGCGGGCAGAGCCGCGGGGCGGTGGGGGTCCCGGGGCCAGCGCGCGGGGGGCGGCCGTCTCGACCTCTCCCCGTTTGGTTCAAGTTCATTCTGGGCCACCGAGAGCTGAGCAGGAAATGTCCCGTCTTTCCTGTCGGCCGCTAGGTCGCAGACGGTGGCGCACCTCCCGGCGAGCGCTGATTAGTCGGTCGAGTTCTGCCGCGTGTGAAGTTCCCCATTTATTATTAAAGACGAGGGGCAGCGATTCGTTCTGAGTGCTGGGAGAGCCGAGTAAATACTTACAGAGAAGAACGCCCAGGCACAAACGACCGGCTCCAACAGGTTTCCGAGCCCCGGGCGGCCCGCGGTGCCTCCGCAGGCAGGAAGCGGGGCGCGGGCCGTCTGCGGAGCTCGGGACCGCGGCGCGGCCACCCGGCCTGCGCTCATCTCCGAACCTGCCTTTAGAAATAATTTACACAATATACTAGCATTTTATTGCTCAGTTAAAAAGGGTGATTTGTGTTGCTTCCAGCATTGAGAGAATTTTGTTAGCCCAGAGGCAGAAAATGTACCCAGATTATGAGCATTTAAAAAACCATATTTATGCAGATTTTAAAACATCATGTTGGGCCCCCCAAATATGTGGTAGTAAAAAAAAGAGTGTTTTTAGACAGTTTATTTGGTGATTAACTTACAAAATGTTATCATTGTCAAAAGCACTCATATTGGTCATTTGAATGCTTTCTTCATAATTATCAGAATAATATGATTACTGTAGAAAATGTGGAATTTAACATATTGGTAACAGACTATCGCTATCTCTGGGGTTTTGTATTATGCTTTTTTGGGGTCTGTACTTTGTGAGAGTTTTCCAATGACATTAAATATGTTTAGAAAAAACTTAGCGTCTGTATCAAATTTAACTTATCACCATTAAGGTGATTCCTGGATTCCACTATTATCTATAGCACAATTAACATCCTTGTTCACAAATCTGTTTGAATCTCTCTGATTATTCCCTTATATTATTTTAATTTGAACTTCGGTGATTGTAAATCGGGTTTAATATACCACAAGCAAGGACATTTTTTGTTCATCATTGTCAGCTTGGTGTCTTGTATTAGGACAAGCACATAACAGATGAAAAATCCGCATAGGAGAACATTTGAATTTCTTGTTTGTGAATCTCTTTTTCATGTTATTCCTGTGTTTGTTATTGTGACAGTGTCTTTTCCTTCTGTGTTTGTAAACTGTCTTCCATAATAAGGATCTAACCTTCTGTGTGTCACATATGTGGCAAGTCTCCCACGCCTCCACACAGTGTGTGCACATGTATGTGTGTGTTTGGGTGCGTTTTGACTTCTAGAAGTTAAAAAAAAAATGTATATGGTCAAATTTGTATAAAACTCTCTATCACAAATACACATTAACTTGCTATAGGCAATACTCCATAATCTACAATTAGAGGAATTTTTACATATTTTGGATATATGTTTATTGTCCTATTTACTAAGTTTTTCCTTGAACAGGAACTAATACAGTCAGTGAAAGGTATTGCAATCTTAGTCTGACAAGCGCTGGATCTTGAGCCTGGTGTCTTACTAGGGAAAGATATGTCAATTCCTTATTTCCCAAACGATTCATTTACTTTTTTTTCTTGTTCATTATTATGGAGATACGTATAATGCTTCTTCTGGGTTTTGTACATGTATCTCGTTGCAGCTGGACACATACTCTCTTCTGGTTTCCCCCTTGGCTGTGGCTGAGGTGAGACTGCACCATGAGATGGCAGCCTTAGGTAGAAAGGGAACAACTATTTGATACAGTAACAATTAAAACTTTTGACAGTATAGGTACTGTGGTAGTTTGCCAGGGCTGCCATAACAGAACACCACAGAATGGATGGCTTAAACATCATGTATTTTCTCACCGTTATGGGGGATAGAAGTCCAAAGTCAAGGTGTCAGCAGGTTGATTTCTTCTGGGGCCTCCGTCCTTGGCCTCCTTCTTGCTGTATACCCAGAAGGTCTTTTCACTGTTCATACACATTTGTATCGATATTTCCTCTTATAAGCACCTGACTTATTTTTGATAATATTTAAACCTTATTTTAACCTAATTACCTTTTCCAAGACCTTATCTCCAAATACAATAAGATTTTGAGGTATTGAAGGTTAGGGCTTCAACATATGAATTTTGGGAGAAATACAAATCCAGCCTACAACAGATGTCTAACACACAGAGAGATTAAGCCTTCAATTTCTTTTCTTTGCATGAGTATTACCAGAAATAAAAGCATGGTATAGAAGCTAAAATCTGTTGTAAGGCAGCACTACGGCATTTCAGTCACAAAAGTAGACAAGATTTCACACCTTTTTGTTAGGTTAGGTTTCAGGCCTAGTGATGGGAAAGGAGCTTGCTTGAAATAGGTTTTATTTATTTATTTATTTATTTATTTTTTCCTTGCGTCAACACCTGTTGTAGTTACACGTGTGGCTCTGCATCACTTTTATCTTTAGACACAGACAAGTCTCTAGCTGAGACACTGCTGGTCTTGTGACTAAACCAAAAACAACCTCAGTGAACCTCAAGCTGGCTCTTCTAGCTTCTACTCAGAAGTGATCCATGTTACTTGAACTTGTTTAAAAATTAAGTTATTCAATTCAAGGAGCATTTAGCAATTGCTTTTGGAGTTATTTGTTTGATTTTAAAGATGCTGAAGGAGGTAGGGTACACCACTGAGAGAAAGGGGAAGGAGAGTTAGCTTGTTCAGGTTCTGATTGGTTTACCCCTGGGTACCCTTCCAGGCCTGGTGAGTTCCTGCACTTTTCCTGAGGAGCTCTTTTCCACACTCACATGGTTCTTTTTCTCTGTCTTTCCTTCATTTTCTCACTCCATAAAGTTTTATTAAAGCCAAGTGTGTGTGGTGGACAAGACAGGTATTGTTAGTGCCATCACAGAGTTAACTTTTAGTGGGAGGAGACAGAAAATCACAAAGGACATATATAAATTTGATGATTTCAGGTGGTGGAAAGAGCTGTGAAGAAAAACACGGGGTGACATGCTAGGGAGGACGGCGGGGTGGAGAGGCGCTTGACACCAGATGGGTTGGGGAGACCTTTCTCAGTGTTGACGCAGGAGCTGAGATTTTACTGAAAACAAGCAGCCAGGGGCACAGGGGACAGACTGGCCCATGCAGAGGCCCCGAGGCGGAGAAGGTGTGGCTGAGGAGGAATAGGAAGGTCAGTGCCTCTGTGTGCTGGGGAGAGAGGAGATCTGCGGAAGAGATGGAGGCTCAGATGTGGGCAGGGCCCAGGATACACACCTACGTCCAACCTGTGGCCTGTGGGCTGCATGTGGATTATTTGAGAACTGTTTTGTCTATCTGTGGCGTCAAATATTGTGAAATTTATGCACGGACCTTTTTTTTTTGGTTCATCAGCTTTTGTTAGTGTTTGTGTTTTTAATCCGTGGCCCAACACCACTCTTCCTCCAATGTGTGGCGGAAAAGAAAAAAGTTTGGACACCTCTGCAAGAGGGCATCCTTGTTCTGCTCTCCGCATGAGAAGGGAAGTCATGAGGAGATTTTTGCTTTATTTTATCATTGTTATTTTTTGAGACAGAGTCTCATTCTGTTGTCCTGAGTAGAGTGCCGTGGTGTCACAGCTCATAGTAACTTCAAACTCCTGGGCTCAAGTGATCCTCTTGCCTCAGCCTCCCTAGTAGATGGGACTACAGGTGCCCACCACCTCTAGTTTTCCTATTTTTAGTAGAGATGGGGTCTCACTCTTGCTTGGGCTGGTCCCGAATTCCTGAGCTCAAGCAAGCCACCTGCCTCAGCCTCCCAGGGTGCTGGGATTAGAGCTGTGCCAGTTCCAAGAGAAGATAAACTCCACGGGGACACAATGGCAAGCTCTGTGTCTTTGAAGTGATTATTCGGACTTCAGTGTGGAGAAGGGACAGAGGGCAGTGAGGAGTGGAGGCAGGGGGGCCAGCTTCGATTTTGGCCTCTGCTCAGTCCTAAATTCATTCTCTTGGAGTGCACTTGCCTTGAATGTGTGGACTCAAATTCTTCTAGGCATTTCAACTCCTTGACGAAGGCAACTGCAAAACGCAGAGGCAATGTTTTCTTAACTTGCATTTACTACAATGGCTATTTTCTCCTTCTTGAAACTAGTCATTGTTGCATGTTCAATATAGTAATCGAGAAGTTGGAGACCTTTTGTAGCTAGATGGAAACAGATTATTCATTTCCTCTGGTATATTTTCCTTCATTCTTCAGCAGGAATGATCAACCCCTGGCCTCAAACCGATTACCCAGTTATTTATTATTTTTCTTTTTTGGCTAAGTTTCTACTTGGTGAGGTCTGAGAGCTCAATTAAAAAAATAGTCTTTCCTTAGTTGGCACACTATAAATATCCTTCATTTTTGCATATTCTATTTCTATGGTTGTAATGCTGGAGTCTCCTAACTCGTTACTGTTCCTACAGAGGTGCTTCCCAGTAGTCGTAAGGGTCTGCTGCAGCTTACTGCAGGTCCGGCTGGGGGCGAGAAAAGGAGCTGACGCCTGGGGAGAGCAGGCAGGGGGCAGGACAGGGGCTTGTGGCAGCGGCTGGCAGAGGTGAAGTGGAGCAGTTACATGGAAATTCAGTGTCAGGAATCAGGGGTCTCTGTTCTGCTTGGCTTTGAAGTTGTGCCTGATTTGGATCATAAAAGAAAAAAAGAACCATTCATCTTTTATCTGTCCTCCACAGTAGTAAAGCGTGCAGACCATAGTCTGGGCTCTTTACTGTGTGAACTTGGACAAAATCTTAATCTCAGTCAGCCTCACATCCCAAAGCTGCAATATGAGCATAATCATAGTGTCCACCTCATGGTGCCTCTTTGAGAAGTAAACGAGATGGCACATATGAAATACTTGGTGCCTTGTAAGTGCTTAGTAAATATTAAGCATTGTTATTAGTGACATTTTCTTATTATAGTAGTGAGAATTTTTTCTTATCATAGGCAGTTAGAAAATACATACAAGCAAAAGGAAATTAAATTATGTCTGATCCCATCATTTAGAGAAGAACAGAGAAAATCTACTCCCAATTATTTTCTCTATCTACATTGTTATTTCCCCCATTTGATTTTATTATGTATTATTTATTACTAACATTGCACATCATTACATCATCTTCTATAATATCATAATGAGCTGAATAGAACTCCAGTGTGCAGATGTCCTGGGGTTTATCCTTCCAAATTCCTTTTGTTTGACTTTTAGGATTATTTCCAATTTTTCACCATTACAGAGAGTTCTGCAACAACCTCTTCATGCAAACTTATTTTTTGCACATATCCATGATAATTTCATTAGATCCAATTATAGAAGTGGAGTGACCAGGTTGAATAATATCTATGTTTTAAGATTTGGATCCTTATTGCCCAGGTAGCCACCAAAAAGCTGTTAAAATTTATATTTTAATCATCAGAATAATGGGAGCAGCCGTTGCTTTGCCCCTTCATCAACTTCAGGTATTAGCCTTGGAAACAAAGGTTTATTAATTCACCTCATATTTTCCGAGTGCTTCCTCTAGACTAGGCAGTATTCTAGGCATGAGCATACAGCAAGTGAACACAAGTCTCCCTGCTCTTATGAAGCTGACATAGAACATGTTAGATGATATAGTTGGTATGGAGAAAAAGAAAGAAGGCAGGAAGACGGAGTGTCTGCCTTGTGGTGTGGGAGGAGGTGCAGGTTCATGTAGGGCATCAGGGAAGGCTTCGGTAAGATGCTGGATTTATGCAATGGCCTGAACGGTGGTGAGAAAGCGGGTGAGAACAAAAAGTATCCAATGTACTCAAGACTACTGTGAAATCAATATATAACCACCTACACACTCATATGAATGGCAAAACATAGCTATAGTCCAGACAGGAAAAGGGAAGAGGAGGGAGAGGAGAGGGGAGGGGGTTTTGGGAGGAGGGAGGGCATTTGGGGGGACCTCACCTAATGTGCATGATGCAATGGTACATTTCGAAACTATTAAGAAATGAGTCGAATTGTGACGGATGTGTTACTTGGTTCAATGTAAGCATTTCACATTGTATATTGAAGCAGTACACTGAACTCCATAAATGCATCAGTGTACAAAGTTATGACTTAATAAAAAACAATTAAAAAAAGATCAAAAAAAAAAAAAAAAGAAAGAAAGCAGGTGAGAAATCTTTCTGGGCAGAGGGAAGAGTCAGTACAGGAATCCTGAGCTGAAGCATCCCTGGTATGTTCAAGAAATAGCCAGAGACCAGTACCGCTGAGATGAGGTGCAGGAGAGCAGAGCATGAGGGGGTCAGAGAGGTGACTGGGCTCATGTCACGTAAGGGCCCCGACTTTCACCTTGTGTGAGATGGGGAGTTATTGGAGGGTTTAGAGCAGAAGAGAGGCATGACCTGACTTATGTTTAAAAGAATTACTCTAGCTGCTGTGCTGAGAATGGATTGAAGAGAGACGAAGGCAGAAATAGTAGGGAGGCTGGTCAGCAAGCTGTAGCAGTAATTTAGAAGATGAGGGGTGGTGGCTTACACTAGGGCAAGCCAGTTGATGGGGAAAAGTCATCTGAAAGAAAATAGGTACAGCGAAATGACAGGATTTTCTGACGAGAAAAAGAGAGGAGTCAAGGTCCTGGTCCTGGGGAGCTGGAGGAGCCGTTTCCCCATTTGTTGGGGTGAGGAAGACTGTACCAAGGGCAGGTTTGGGAAGGCTGGGAGCTCCCTTTGGACATGTTCCCTTTTAGACGTCCATGGGGACTTGGATACATGAACCTGAAGTTCAGGGGAAAGGTTCAGTCTGGAGCAGTGGTTTAGGGGGGTAGGTAAGTGTGGTTTAGTCAGACTTTTCTTTCTTACAGTGCAACAGATTATAGTGTGTTTGTTTATTGATGGGAATGAACTAATAGAGACGGTAAAACTGACGATGCTGGAGGGAGAGAATCCCTGGAGCAAAGTCACCAAGTGGGTAAGGAGTGGTAGCAGGAAGGCAAGGGTTGCCTTCAGGTGGGAAAGCAAATAGTCCATCTGGAGGGGACACGAATACATGTGTGGATGTGGTGGCAGAATGGGGTGGATGTTCTCTCTAACTTGCTTGTAGTCTATCAGTGAAATAAGAACGACCACCAACTGAGGATGAGGGGGCTTGGAAAGCCCCACTGAGTGCAGAGAACGCGCCTCATTCTCTCGCAGGGTGGGGCAACGCTGACCTAAGAGAGCCTTGTAGTTATTCTGGGGAGAGATGCTGACCAAGGCAGGGAGGCGGAGCTGGACACTGAGGGAGTATGGATTCCACGTATGTTTTGGAGATAGGATGTACAATGGGTTAGCAGTTGGGGGGGGTGAGGAAGAGGAAGAGATCAAGAACGATATTGTAAAAAGCATTTTTTTTTTTTGAGACAGAGTCTCAGTAGAGCGCTGTGGCATCACAGCTCACAGCAACCCCCAACTCTTGGGCTGAAGCGATTCTCTTGCCTCAGCCTCTCAAGTAGCTGGGACTACTGCTGCCTGCCACAATGCCTGGCTGTTATTTGGTGGCAGTTGTCATTGTTGTTTAGCTGGCCCGGGCCTGGTGCGAACCCGCCAGCCTCGGTGTATGTGGCTACTGGAGCCAAGCCAGCATCTTATTTTTTTTTTTAACTTTATTCAAATTAATATGAGGGTACAATTCCTCGGTTACATTGTTCTCAATTCCAGGGTAACGTTCCGTTTGTAGAAGAGCCCCTCCCCCAGGGGGCATGTCATACACCCTCACAGTGTGCACATGAGGTGAGGTCCTGCCTCCTGCCCTCCCTCTTTCTGCCATATGTAGCCCCCCTTACCCCCTCCCACTTCTCTCTACCCCAACTGGACTATATTAGTGTTTTATTGTTCCTAGGAACATGTAATTATTTATATATTGATTTCATATTAACATGGAGTACACGGAATGCTTATTTCTCCATTCTTGCAATACTTTACTAAGTAAAATGTATTTCAGCTCCATCAGGTAAATGTAAAAGATGTAAAATCTCTGTCTTTTTTAATAGCTGAATAATATTCCATGGTATACATATACCACAGTTTGTTCCTCCATTCACGGGTTGATGGGTGCTTAGGTTGCTTCTGTAAAAAGCATCTCAAAAGGCAGTACATTATAATTGCTTCAGCGATCTTGATATAAAGGCCTGGAAACTTTTACTATTTTGACTCATACAACTAAAATTGACCGTGGTTCTTTTCTTATCTTCATATCCCCCCTAACATTCTGTTAGTCTTTGATTTTAACATAACCATGGTTAAAAAATAGCACCAATCATTTAGAGAAGTTGTTGGCATTGACTGGGCTCTGTGAGTGGGTGGTATGTCCTCCTTTTGCAGATGAAGACACTGAGTCCCAGAAAGATCAACAGAGCTGATTACAAATGTTGGGGAGGGGGAATTAAAAACTGCTTCATTCATTTAGGATAATGAAAAATACTTTACATCTTAGATTGCAGAACATTAACCACATGCTTATTTTGTTTTATAATGTCTAGGACAGAATCTTATGCAAATAGATACTTAAATGCATATGACAAAGATTCTGCATGATACATTAATTGCTATTGGTTGACCAAAAAAACCCTTCTAAATATGTATAAAGGAACTTACAATATTGGCAGTCTCTCACATGAGGGCTATGAGATTCCAGCTCATCTTGGAAAACTAAGTATTTTTCATGTCTTACATTTCTGCATTTAGCAGAAAAATAAAAAGTAGACCGTCACTTAACACTGGTAGACCTGGTGCATGGTTCAATGTCCATAATCTCAGCAATTTGGGAGGCCAAAGTGAGAGGATCACTGGAGGCCCAGAGTTGGAGACCAGCTTAGGCAACAAAGCAAGACCCCACTTCTAAAAAGAAAATCAAAAAAAATTAGATGAGGTAGTGGGCAACTGTAGTTCCAGCTATTAGGAAATCTGAGGCAGGAGATTGCTTGGCTCAGGAATTCAAGGTTGCAGTGAACTACGATTGCACCACTGCACTTCTGTCTGAATAACAGAGTGAGACCCTGTCCCTAAAAGAAAAGGAAAAGCTGTCAATAGATGGTATATTTAAAACACTGATATTTTAAAAGTTTTATATAGAATCTTAATTTTTTGGTTTACATAGAATTCATAAGAGTGTTTGGTATTGGGTTTAACTGCCATGTTTTCCAAAAAATGTTTGCTGTGTCAGTCACCCTATTCCTGGAATATGACAGTTCCCCTAAAAAGCAAACAGTGGCAAAGTAACAGAAATAGTTCATTTTTTAAATTCATTGCTTTAGACTATTCCTTAGTTGTTAATTTAAAGAATATTTATTAATCACTCTCTAGATGTCCAGCTGGTTTCTAGGACAGCTTTGCGTTTTCAACTTGAGTATCAACCCTTTGAGGGCAGGAAAGAATCTCTACTTCTGAACATAGTTTGTACATGACATTTGGCATAATCTATTTTAGCAGTTCATGAATGTTATTTGAATAAACAATAATTTTAGTTGCTAAATTTTAGTTCCTTTTAATTTAGTTAGGTACACTTTAAAAAGTCTGATTCCACTCTGAACAAACATGCATGTGCAGAACCACTTTGTCTTCGGATTCATCTGCCCCTGACAATTAACTATCTAATTAATTAATCATCTGATAATTAAAATGACCTCCTTTTGGCTGATATTGGATCCCAAGAAGGGTTCAAAAGAAACTCGACACATGATATTGTGTCATGTTCCATTGTGAGACACCCCTGCTGTTTATCACATTATGTCATATCTGAGCACATTATGGGAAAGTTAAATTGAACAAAACACAGTGACATATTAGAAAAAAATCCAGTACATTAGATATATGTCAATTTATACAGTCTTCATTCTTTTAAAATGGAACAATCACTAGGCAAAGTTGACAAATACAGCATCCTTTAGCCACCAGCAAATTTAGGACTGCTATTCTACTAAGTACATGCTGCTGGATTTAACCCTTTCCTCAATTTCTAGTTCAAGGTTTTGGTGAAGGCACTTGGGCTAAAACGTGGGCTGCTGTGATTTACAAGGCCTGCACTGGTCTGTACTTTCATCTACGGAATTCTTAAGCTGGTGTTAGTTCTCACAATGGAAAAAATTAGAGCACAGAAACTTAATTGGATTTGGGGCATACCATTTTTCTTTCTCTGTCTGCTAAAAGGACCTTAACCAAGATTTAATAAAAAAAAAAGAATTAAAATGGCAATGGAAACTGTAAGAAAACCCAAGTTTTATAGCCTTTATCAGACGTTCTGTATTCTTGGAAGGCTCAGTTATGGCAGCATCACTGCTTTTATGTTTGTGGTGATATTTCTGGTTTCAAGATAGTGTACTGATTTCCAAGTGATTAGTATGCTGTGGTTCTGTGGAATATAAGGAATCCATAAAAATATTAAAGATTTTTAAATATTATTAAGCATTATAATACACAGTATGCCTAGGCCCTAGCTCCAAACTTCAGTTTTCACATGCTGTGATTAGTGTGTTGTGTTATTATGGAGTAACATGGAGTTTGGGGAGGACTTAGCAGTAAGAGTGACCTACGGCTGACACACTGTATCTTTAATAAGCTACAGATGACATGGGTCTCTTTTCAGAGGGGATATTGGCTTTCTGTATATAATTAATAACAAGAAAACTGTATCCTGACTTTAAGGTCTGCAGTAGCATCTCAGAACAAAAAGGGCCATAAATTAACATCAATTATGTATTAAAGTTCCAATTAACCTGGCTGACACTGATATACTTTAACAGGCACATTTAGATAAAAGAAGAAACTCTCTAATTACTTGGAACAGGACCTTATGACCCATTCTGCTCTTTTATCCCAATTCCAACCTAATAAAGAATGAAGAAAGAGGGAGAAAATTTCACATAAAGTGACAATACAACAACAGAAGGTATTCCCTGGGACACCTTTTTACCACCAAAAAACTCTCCATGAAGAATATTTTACTGTACTTGGATTCTCAAAAACACATACAGCCATTGAAGATGAAGGGTATTTTAAAGTTAGAAATAGTGACATTTTTTGAGATTTCCCACTGGAACCAGTTGGGCACATTATAAATGTTCCATGTGAATCCCCTTCCTGACCCCCCATTCTGCTTGGACAAACTTTAGACACATACTCTAGGAAAGGAGCACATTGGTCATGATTCCTTCTGCATGGCTCACTTTCCCTGCCCCCACATTTTTGGACACCTTCCTGTTTTCCATTTAATTTGGGAAGAGCATCCTGGTCCCCGGTCCCCATCTGTTCTCCAGGTGGCTCTTTGGATTTTGTTCATCTCTGTCTCCTGGTCTTCTGTCCACTGCCTGGGCATCTTGCCCACTTAGTTGTGAAGGTCCTCATGCTCCTCCTGGTGTCTCTTGGTCAGTTAGCTTCATCCACAATTGTATACATATCTTCTAGGCTGCACATTGCATGCACTGAAGTGTTTCTTCATCTGAAAACACAGAAATAGCAGATGAAGATATTCATAGAATGGATGAGAGAGAAAATGCAGTGATTGTGGTGACAGGGAGAGAGTGGGAGCAAGACAGATCTTAATAGCTAAGAGACAGAGGAGGGGAGGCCACACAGAATAAAATAAGAAATGACTTGTCTTTATCACATTTCTGTGGATCATTACCAAATATTGCATTCATTTACTTTCCTATGGTGATTTCCCATTCAATACTTTTTCATTTTTTGACAATGCTTCTGCAGTCTGCGCTCTAACTCACCCTCTGCAGTGGATGGGGGAGGCTTGTCTCATTTGTCTGGCTTACCCTTTATTCAGCCAGGCTTCCCTGCTCATCCTCCCCCTCCCTCACCAAATAGCTCAAGGCATAAATACTTTCTTCAAGGCTCTTCCCTGCCTACATCCAAAATGAGATCAACTTTTTATAGACGTGAATGAACTCAGCTTTTAGCCAAATATGAAATAAAAAAATCAAGAAATGCATCTAAATAAAGCAGAATTTCTACTTATACATTTGAATAAATATATCCAAGTTCTTTTGGGACCACAGATACGTGTGAATAGATACTTAGATCTAGCTAAGTACTAAGTAAGTATCTAGCACAGATGCTTATGAATAGAAATGAAAGTAGACATATAGAATTTAAATGTTGTCAACATATGTGGCCAGCAAAATTATCACTAAGTGTATCTCTGACCACATTTTTTTTCTGCAGAGGAAAATGATAGTAAAAGCATAAGACATAGGACGTTGTCTATAGCTTGTACGCTGGGTTCTAAGGTTAACTGGTTTGAGCTGAGGCTGACAGGGGAAGTGCAGCTTTTCTGAAGCCAGAGAAATGCTTCAGAAACATTCTTTAAGGACAGCTTCTGACCTTGAACCATTTTCGGCCTATATTCTCAGGGCGCGGGCATCCAATTGTTTCCTTATCCCCAATTTTGTGTTTTCCTGACCTTGATTTGACAACCCAACTGTATCCTCAATACTGTCACTTAATAAAGACTACCTTTCATTGGAAATACTAGTTCAAGGATAAACAGGAAAGTCCTATAACTTTCCAAATAGAACAAGTTACATAAAAATTTGACAGAATGAGAGTAGGCCTGTTCTTTTTCTTTGAAATGTGGAAGCCAGAAGACAACATATAGCAACTGCAGAAGACTGAGGTGAAATTATTGTAGTCTAATTTATCTGAGAGGGGAAAAAAGCAACAAATCCCATAACTCACGCCTTAAACAACTGATTTCAGCTACTGTGATCCACCACCTGGATAACGGCAATAGCCCAGTAATTGGAGTCTGTTCTCCAGACGGCAGCCAGAACAATCCTCTTGAAGACAATGATGAGGAGGCATCATTGTGGCAGGACCTTTCGTGCTTCCCGTCTCCTCTTTCCTTTCTAACTTAGTTTCTGACCCTTCTCTCCTTGCTCACCCCTTGATGGCCACCTTGATGTTGGCCTGGAACGCACTTCACCCAACTAACTCCACATGGCTGCCTCCCTCCCTCAGGTCTTTATTATCTTATCAAGGAGACTTTCTCTACTCCCTCCTATTTTAATAAACTAGCATCCCCCTCCCCAGCCATTGTCTTTTGACCTGATTCTGCCTTATTTCCTGTACAGCACTAATTATTAACTCCTATACTGAGATTGTTTATTGTCTTTTCTCCCACCACGTGTGCCGTGAGGGCAGGGGATTAGTCTGGTGACTGTGATCACCCAGGACAGTCCCTTAGTAAGCTCTCATCATCTGTCAAATGAAGGGAAGGAGTCCCCTAACAAGCCACGATGGTCTCCTGTCATGAAAGATAGAAAAAGACATTTATTGATTGATATGCAGGGATTTGGAGAGTAGATTGCTCACAAACACCAGTTGAAATCTTTTTTTTTTGGAGACAGAGTCTCACTCTGTTGCCCTGGGTAGAGTGCCGTGGCATCAGTCTAGCTCACAGCAATCTCAAACTCTTGGGTTCAGTGATCCTCCTGTCTCAGCCTGGGACTGAGGGCTGGGACTACAAGATGCCCCCCACCTCCACACCTGAATAATTATTTTTTCTATTATTAGTAGAGACAGGTTCTTGTTCTTGCTCAGGATGGTCTTGAACTCCTGACCTCAAGCAATCTGCCCACTTTTGTCTCCCAGAGTGCTAGGATTACAGGCATGAACCATTGCACCTGGCCCCACCAGTTAAATTCTTGAGAAGACCTTGCCTTGGAATCATCTAGAATGCTTTTTTAAAAGAAAAAGAATAGATTCTCAGATTCCTGCCCAGATCAACAGAATTGGAATTTCCACGGGGAAAATTCTGGCATCTGAATATTTCAAACTATTAAATTGAATATTTCCAATGGCCTCTTATAATTCCTATCATTAGGCAAACATGGAAAATTTTGTGAGTCTAATCTTACAACAAATTAATCTGAACAGACTTTCAGTATCAGTGATTGTGGTGTGTGTGTGTGTCTGAGTATATATAATGTATAATACATTGTCTATCTGTCAATCAAGAGACAGTTTCACAGGAAATTTGTATTATAAATCCTATATAAAGAGTCTTGAAATAGAACAGATTTTTGTTATCTGACTTATTCTTTAAATTGCTCATTTTTCATTACAGTTTCAGTTACAGTTAGGCCAGTTATGTTTCAGTACTAAGTTCCTTTTATCAACAGACAGATGCAGCTGGAAAGGCATAGACATGATACTGTACTTGTTAAAATGAGCTCATCTGTTCATTTTAGTTGGGGGGGGAGAATAGGAAAGGAATTAGACACATGAGTCTCACTGGTGATGCTTATGTAAGACACACTAGGATTCTGTGGCTGACATTTGGTACAAGGGTAAATTGCCCTATTCCCTGACAGTCTCTGAGAGCATCACTGTGCTATAGCATGGCACCATCACTGATATTTATATTGATTATAGAACACATATTGGAGAAAAGTTAGGCTCACAATACTCAGTTAAGAAGACAAGGAATTGTTAACAATGATCAAAATTGGTTAACATAAAATGATGTTTGATATTAAAGCAAGTAATTATTTGGAAAATACAATTATGACAAAAATTAATTCTTGGATACCAGATAAGTAATGTACTGTTGCACAAAATAAGATCCTTGAAAACAATGTCTTGGCAGAGAGACAAAACATGTAAAAACATGAAATGATTAAAGAGGAATGAAACAGTGCCCTGTACAAGTTGTCTAATCACTCTGATTCACACAGGATCCTCAGCAATGAAATGGATATAATAAATCTCCCAGAGAGGCTTGTGGATTCAAGGAGATAATTTATATCTTTGATAAATGGTAGATGATGATATGAACTGAGGCACACCAGAGGTTCAGAGAAAGAAGTAACAGCTGAGGATCAGCATAGAAGGGGAAACTTTGAGAGGTGGGGAGAGGAAAGCTTGTTCTCGGAGAAAAAGAAAACAAGATTTCTAGGTGGCAGAATCAGTATAAACACAGGTGTGAAGGTGGGAAAGGGCATGCTGTTTCGGAGGGACAATGAGGAGACCGTCTTATTGAAGAGGTAGGTCTTAATAGACAAGATTGACAGGTAGATGTGTTTCTTCATAATAGAAGATATAAACAAATGCAAGAAAAAGAACAACAACCCATGATTCTACCACCCAGAGATTACTGCTTTGGTATGCTTCTTTCTATTTTTTCTTTCCATATGCAAATGTTTACTTTTATAATTAAAACATAATTTGGGACAATCCTGTATATATAAATTTTGTAAATTGCCTTTAACATTTCACACTACACTGTCAGAGTTTTTGCATGCTGTTATATATTCTTTGGAAGCATGACTTGTTATGGTCACGTATTATCACATTTCATGGCCTTGTTGTAAGTTAAACAGTCTATTTTTTTTTTTTTTTTGAGACAGAGTCTCACTTTGTCACCCTCGGTAGAGGGCTATGGTGTCACAGCTCACAGCACCTTCAAACTCTAGGGCTTAAGTGATTCTCTTGCCTCAGCCTCCCAACTAGCTAGGACTACAGGCGCCCGTAACAGCACATGGCTATTTTTTGTTGTAGTTGTCATTGCTGTTTAGCTGGCCTGGGCTGGGTTCGAACCGACCAGCCTCAGTGTGTGTGGCTGGTGTCGTAACCACTGTGCTACGGGTGCCAAGCCTCAACAGTCTGTTGTTGGATTTTTAGGATGCTCTGTTTTTTTTCTCCTGCTAACATAAAACACTATTATGAAAGTGATTTTAAAAATAATATGATTTTTTTTCCACCACAGGAGGAATTACTAGAATGACATGGTTGGTCTAAAATATAGGAATGTGTTAGAGATTATTGATACATTGTGTTAAATTGCTTCACTGAAATTTGCCTATTTATCCTAGATTTCATTCGACTCTTGGCAAAGGAATTTGGGCCAATGGAGTTCGTGATTAGAGGAGGGGTGTGAGGAAGAGATGCTGGAGCCACACAGTGATGCAGATGGTCCATGAGCAGGTACTGAACTTCAAAGGCCCAGTTACAAATAGAGAGGAAAAAATGCCTCTGAGAAATTCTCCCTCCTTTCTTTCCTTCTTCTTTTCCTCTTTCTCTCTTGTTTCCTTACTTCTAATAACTTGCTTTCCCCCTTATTACAAAAATACATATCATTATAGAAAATTTTTAAAATATAGAAATGTAATGCCTATCTTTTCAGTGTTTTTCAATACATCAGTCAATATATTTTATAGGGATTTTCACATATTAAATATTCATACAAAAAATGAAAGCATTTCCTTTCATGGAGGTAATTAATTTTTCATTTCCCATTGATAAGTATACAAGACAGGGCTTTTCTGCAATTTTTTACTATTGCTGCTGTATAATTCTGCTATAATTTTGTTTGTATTCATATTGTTTTTTTTTTTTTCAGAGACAGTCTCACTTTGTCGCCCTTGGTAGAGTGCCATGGCTTCACAGCTCACAGCAACCTCCAGCTCCTGAGCTTAGGTGATTCTCTTGTCTCAGCCTCCGGAGTAACTGGGACTATAGGCGCCCGCCACAATGCCCAGCTATTTTGTTGTTGTTGTTGTTGCAGTTTGGCTGGGGCTGGGTTTGAACACTCCACCCTCGGTATATGGGCCGGCACCCTACTCACTGAGCCACAGGCATTGTCCTTCATATTGTTTTTATTTCTGATTTTTCTTGTAGCAGAGAAGAATGACTACATAAATATTATAGACAGACTTTGTGTTTAAGAAGTATTTTCTAAGAATCATTGGCAGGTTTCATTTCACATACTGCACATATACACACACAACTAACACTAATAAAAAATAGTCTCTGGGCTCGGCGCCTGTGGCTCAATGGGCTAAGGCGCCAGCCATGTACACCTGAGCTGGAGAGTTCGAAGCCAGCCTGGGCCCGCCAAACAACAATGATGGCTGCAACCAAAAAATGGCCGGGCATTGAGGCGGGCGCCTGTAGTCCCAGCTACTTGTGAGGCTGAGGCAGGAGACTCGCTTGACCCCAGGAATTGGAGGTTGCTGTGAGCTGTGATGCCATAGCACTCTACCCAGTGTGACAGCTTGAGGCTCTGTCTCACAAAAAAAAAAAAAAAAAAGTCTCTGTGTCTAAATTTGAAGAATGGACCACAACATAGAAATTCCAAGTAATAAGTAGCTTTGGAAAGAAGCTGATAAGTTCAGTTTTGAACATAAACTAAACATCAACATAGATGAAAGTGAAAAGGGGGATAGAATTTATTTCAAAAAGTAAAGACTTCATGGGTTGAGGGGCATTTAGGCTATTTCCACATTTTAGCGATTGTAAATTGAGCTGTGATAAACAGTCTACTACAAGTGTCTGTATAATAAAAGGTTTTTTTCCCCTTCTGGATAGATGCACAGTAATGGGATTGCAGGATCAAATGGGAGGTCTTTCCCTCAAAGAAATAGGACCCAGTAAACACAGTCTTAATATTAACTGGCTTGATTGGTTTAAATAGAGGGAAGGAGGGAGGGGGTGGGGAGGTCACAGTGTGTGACACACTTTTAGGGATGAGACACAATTATAAGAGGAACTTTACCTAACAAAGGCAATCAGCGCAAACTTGTTCTTTGAATCCCCACCAATAAGAAAAATATATATTAAATTTTTTAAAAATATATTAAATAGTTGAAAATCCAAAGGACAAATTTAAACTGTGATAGGAAAAGGTCTACAGTTGCTTTTATCATTTCGTTTTGAACATTTAAATAAATACCACAGAAAATTCAAAAGATGAGGTTTTTTATCTAGAATTTTTGTTGAAGTTATTGTCTGTTGTGGAATTAACATAGAATCACAGCTAGATAGAAGCATAGACATATTCATGAAGTTCTTTTCCCTGTCTTTAAAGAAACATGTGTCTAAACAGTCACTACAAAAAGTACAATAGATAGGCTGGGCATGCTGGCTCGCACCTGTAATCCTAGCACTCTGGGAGGCAGAGGCAAGCACATTGCTTGAGCTCAGGAGTTTGAGACCAGCCTGAGCAAGAATGAGCCGTCTTTAATAAATTTAGAAAAATTAGCCTTGCATTGTATTGGGCACTTGTAGTCACAGCTATTTGGGAAATTGAGGCATGAGGATCCCTTGAGCCCCAACATTTGAGATTTTTGTGAGCTATCACGACACCATGGCACTCAACCTCAGGGAGCCATAGTGATACTCTGTCTCAAAAAAAAAAAAAGGAAAAAAAAAAAAACGTACAGTAGATAAAGGTACTTGGATCACATCAATGATCCATCCATTTCAGTGACATAATTCTCACAATGTAATTATAAATAATAATGATATTTCTTCTTATAAGTAAGGAGAAGAGATAGCAATGTTTCACAGTGTAACAGGAATTTTCAAGGTATAGTATGTAGTCCCAAGTAAATATTCTTAGGCCATCTTCCAGTAAAGATGTCATTCTTTAAAAACAGTTTAAAAGACTTCTTCCTTTTACTAAAGCAGGTATTTTGACTGTTGATTATGGATAGCTACATACAGCTGGCAATAAGAGCACGGAAATAAATCTTGATGCCCAAGTGATAGAGAGATAGAAAGTTACAATGTTAAATACCAAATGTGATTTTCAAGTAAAATATGCAAACAAAATTGAGCATAACATATTTTTAAAAATTAAAATGCTGAATAGGTATTGATTTAGTAACTTTTCATCAAAGATTAATGAATTAATAAGAAACACTATAAAATAGTGATAAACTAATAAAAACATGTGGGTCATATTGCAGGCAGAGACTAGGAGAGAGAAAACTCCAGTACAAATGGATACATGCCCTGAGCCACAGTGACCAGCAATTATCATGAGCTTATCACAAGCTTATCCAGAGCTTATCCAGAGGAGCTGAGAGTTACAGCCTAGAGAAGGGAGATTAAGGACTGGACACCTACTCGGCACAGAGTACAGTCTGCCTGAGTCATCCTACCTTAGCAGGAGGCCCTGCCACTGGTCTTTCATCCAAGTCCTGCACAATCTGGGTACAGGCCTTGATGACATGACTGTAATTCCTATACTACGTCAAAATGTCTTCACTTCCTTGGGGTCAATTTTGTAGAACGAACTGATGAAGGTAGAGATTCCTCTATGCTTTACTCTGTGTCAAGATACAATACGCACCTTATATCTTATAGACGTAGAATAACTAAAGAAATATTTTAAAACAGCTTTCTCAAGCAACTTAGCATCTTAGAGAGTCAACTTCATCCCAGGTCCCTCTGAGCAGAATTTTGTTATCTAAATTCACAATTTATATCTCTGTAAAAGTCACACTAATGCAAGCTTACTCTAATGCCACTCTGACTATCCAAGCACAAGCATTTATAGTTTGATATTTTTAAGACAAGTCTCAATCTAACCATTTTAATTATGGGAGCTATACCTAAGATACTCACTGTGCTCTGCAGCTGACCTTAGACTGTGACAAATTTACAAAGTTAGCTGCCCAGTAAAGTCTCTTAGCAGACAGCCACTAGACTTTATCTGGTGACATCATTGTACTTGACATATGCTTTATTGTTGTGCCTTTATTGTTGTCATTATTACTGTTTTTAATTTATAGCTGTACAAGTGTTTGTATATTTCTTAGGATGGGTTGTCAAACATGGCTGCTATACTGTCTACAACCTGAGAGAATTTATGTGCACTAAAACAATGAGATATTTGGTTTTGTAAGAGATGAAGCAGAAAGTTCCTGAGAATCAGAAAGTTCTAATAAAGTACTAGGGTGAGAAGGAGTATGTGTCTGGGGAACTTATTTTAGCATGATGAAACTGGTTGCCCTGAATGAAGTACACAAAGCATAAAATAAGAATGTAAAAAATGAGATGGAAGAGTTTCAAAGACAATGTCAGATTGTTTCAAAATGGTGCCAAGAAATAATCTTCACCCTAAGGAAAAAAAATGAGTTATTTTTCCATACTCATCATTATTCTCTTTCATTTTCTTCCCCTTTATCATACAACTGTATCTTCCCAGAAGTAAGTCTTCTGCCTATTAATTTTAATACTTTACTTTTTAAGGCACATTTGAGAGTTCCAGGATCCGTACAATAGAACATGTCTGCTTGTCATTCAAGAAACACCTCAAAGTCAATCTTCTAAATCTAACCTAGAACTAATTTTCTTATGTGACCATACACCACTTTTAGTGGCCTTTGGATTTGTCCTTCATTATTTTAATCAATGGATCATTGGTTTATCCAGTAGGTTAAGGTGGAAAACTGGGATTCATCCTTTTAACTTTCCTTTCCCTCAAGTTGCCAGCTAATGGGCTCTCAAGATTTCTTGATCCTACTTCCTAATTATCTCCTGCAAATAAATCCCCGTCTTATCCCATCCCACTGCTCCTACCTTGGGATAAGCTTTCATCATCTCTTGTCTAGAGCATTTAAATCAGAAGTCAATTGAGTCTTTCAGCTCAAGGAGATTCGTTTTAATGCAAGATGCAAATACCCAAGATGCAAAAGATAAATAAAAAATTGATCTGTGCTTTTATTTATTCATTCCTTTAACAAATTTATCTGTGTCTACTTTGAATGGATATGGTTCTGGGCAATGATGATACATCAGTGAGTAAAGTAGATCATTTATTTGACCCTTGGGGAGTTTAAATCCTCCTTGAGATACATAATAAAGAAACAAAATGCTAATAGATTGTGTTAAAAGCTAAAAGGATATAATATGATGCTACACTGAAAGTGGGCACGAGGAGAAAAGGTAAATGTAAGGGCAAAGATTCTCTTCTTGATCAAACTCTACTCTGAACATTTTCACCTACATCTGAATTTTGAACTTCCATGTTTATCTCTGCATTGTCCAACTTTAGCAAGAATCCAGTTCAGTAAATTTAAGCAGAACATGTCACCTTCAATATCTAGTCGCCCTTCAATTCTGGTCCTTCATCCTCTACCACAGGCAGGTGTGGTCAGATCACCATGGTCTGCCTTCAGCAAAAATTCTGCTAGATCAGAATCCTCCTTTACTCGTGATGTTCTCTCTTAGTAATTTATCATCCATCATCCCCTACCCTTGTTGTTGGCTGTAAATTCCCCTTTGCCCATGCTGTATTTGGAGTTGAGCTCAATCTCACTACTATGGCAAAACCCCTTTACAGAGATTCCTATACCTACTGCAGTAGTTTCCACTTTAAATAAAATTTTCCTCACCATTCTAATAAATGCCAAAAATAACTTTTTTTTCTTTGACACAAGAATAGTCTTTGCAGGTAATTTGGGGAAGTAATTTGAATTAGACACTCTGCTACTTCATTGTAGGTGTCTCTGGACACCTCTGTTCTGAATATGCCATTTTCTCATCACAATTTGAGAAAGTTCAATGCATTTAACCTGTTTTCTGTATATTCAGGCATATGCTCTGGCTCCAGAATTACTCTTCCTCTATCCCTACCAACATATTGTCTGTTTTAGTTTTTTATTTTAAAAAAATAAGTTCTAGATTCATTTGATATTTAAAGGACTTCCAGGTAAGCATTCCAAGGACACAAATTTCATTTCATAATTATATTTTCAATTTCATGGTCGACGGGTTCCTTAGGTTTATGCAAGAATAAAAAAATAATTGCTTTAAGGTTTATATTTGTTTTCAAATCATTATTTATTGACCAACTTTTGATCCATTTTCATAGAATTGCATGTTTACACACTAACAGTTTTGATTATTAAACAGTATCTTTAATTCCAAAATCATGAGTTTGGAAGAAGTTATTGTAAAAAATGAAAACCAAAGACCAGTTTCATCATCTGTTGTCCACAAAAGTGAAGGAAAATTTTTGTAAAAATGAGCTATTAACTCAAAACCATATCTGTTGCAATGTTTGAAATATGACCTACTGCTCAAGTTCAGTGTAGACTTCAATTTGAGTAATCAGGTATTGTGAAAAGTATTTGAGATTCAATAGTTTAAAAGATTAAAACCTTTTCCCAAAACATAATATACAGGAGTTTAACAAAAAAAAAAAGCACGTATCCAAACTCTACTTTTATTTATACCCTCTCCTTAATGTTAAAGGAAAAGGTAATATTTGGCCAAGGAAGTTCCAGGGGCAAACTCATGTTGGAATGACTGGCTGATAGAAGTTAACATCACTCCCTTTAAAGTCTAAGTGGCTCTTTAACACTCAGAGATTTAGGTGCTAGTTTTAGAAAAAGAAAGGAAAGAACTTTAAAAGGTGTTAACTTCATCTTGTGTCATAAAAGAGGAGATGTTTAATTAAGCCACTGGTAGTTCTTGGGTGGTTTTCAGTTTAGTTTTATACTTTTGAGATGAAAGGGTACATGCAAAATTATGTACAAAGTACCTTTTTGAAACTTTGGAAAGGTCAAGGAGAAAGTAAGCTGGATTTCAAAAGCTGAACTTTTCAAGGTTTTTCTCTGATTTTTCTAAAACAAGATAGCCTCCTCCTCCTCTTAATAGTTCTTCAAGGCCCTTTTGGTAGCCAAAATCTTTGTTCTTTTTTTTTTTTTTTTTAAGCAGCTTTGTAACAGAAGAACTAAAAATTAATTATGGCTATGGAACTTTTACACAGAAGAGTTTAAAAAGCACAGACGTAAAGAAGGGAAAAAGATGAGGGCCCATTTATCTTATATTGACAGGACTAGCTTCAAAAGATGACCTTGAATCATAATCATCCTAATGAGCTCAAAATATTTCACTTTAACAAGTGAAACTATAATCAAATCAGTTTCTGAAAGCTCTACTAATGAGCATTTCCTTTGATGAAAACATGGTTAACTGTCTTAGTCTGCAGGAGGTGCACTACAGTAAGGGGCCAGCTCCTGACAACTCATTAGCTGACCTGGGGAGAGAGTAATTTGAATGCTTTTGATAAAAATTTCAAGGCTTTTTTTAACTTAAATTACAATTTATGCACTTTTATAAATAGTACAATTTTTCTAAGTTGGGGGAGACTAGCGAGAAGACTTCAAAGCTGTGGAACAAAGTTTGTTTACCACAGTTGGTCTGTTGGATCGCCAGCACCAGAAAGGGGGAATAGCTTTAATTAGCAACTGCTAACCCAAGGCCAACCCCCATATTGTATATTTACAGGCTGTTGTTTTACAGGTTGGTATGACGTTAAATGAACTTCGTGGAGCTACACTTTGTAAGCTTTAAGAACGCAAATTGGAAGTCACTGTTCGTTACTATGCGTCTGAAGAAAGTCTTATGAAACTACTTTCTCCATCAAAACAAATCACTCAATTTCCCTAAGCAGCATAATTTGCTTAAATGAAACCCAAGTGCAGGATTGTGGCTTACTGTTATTTTCATTCCTCTTCAAAAATCTCTCCCCCATTAGATTTATCATTTTAACTACTATTCTGCTCTATTCAGCAGCAAGGAATGATCTCTGCCTCTGTCTCTTTCTCTCCGCAGAGCAGACTTGCTGTCAAAGCAGAATGTAGAACAGAAGAAAAGTTCGGCTGTTTTAAGTATCACTGAACGACAGATCTTAGTTGCTTCAGAGGGCCCATTCCTTGTCGCCTCCCTCTCCCAAAGCTTCAGTTTGCTTTTGAGGGTTTTCTACTTTCTTTCTATTTGTCATATTATCTTCCTGTGTTCTGCAAGGCAAACCACAGAGATGCTTTGTGTCACAGGCTGATAAGACACCGTTCTCAACCTGTCAAGTATCTAATTTCTTTGTCTCTGGCTCTCACTTTTGCTCTCTCTCACTATCTCTTTTTGTCTCAGTTTTGGCTCCACTTGAGTTATACAAATATCTCCAATGTTTCGGGGAAAAAGTTATTGGACAGAGAAAAGACATCAAAAAGAGAAAAGGGTTTTATTTTGCTTACCAAAATTATCCTTTCTTTTCCCCAACAGCATGAGTAAGATGTGTAGCAGCCACAAAATAGAAAAACTAAAAAAAATGGATCCCAGTGTAATAGGTACAGTGGCTTCTCGTTATTCACAGCAGTTGTGTTCTATAAAGTCGTCATGTATACTGAAAGAACAAATACTAGAGCATTGCTCCCGGGAAAAATACAGGGTTGGGCCCAGCAAACCTCTGGTCACATTTGTCAACTGATAAACATGTGACCTTGTTTTGTGTGTGTTTCTGCTTAAAGACATCTTATCTGATATACATTACTGATATGTTAACACTGAACTCATGGATATGTTAAAGAAAAACGTTATTTGACACTGATTCAAATGGTGAGAAAGACTTTATTCAACGCCAAATACAATAAGGACAAGTGGGGATTTATAAGCGAGGAGCAAGATCAATAACTAAAAATTTACTAAAGGGGAAACTGAAAGATCAGGTGGGTTTTTATTAAACTGGCCTAACAGAATTCTTCCTAAAGTCAGGCTGAAGACTTACACATCAAAGGTGGGAGACAAGAACTTGATTAAATATCAAGGGTAGAGAGATTCTCCCTAAACCGATTTAACAAAACTCTTTGCTAAAACTGGACTGAGCAGGGTAAGGATGGGATGAGGCCAAGGTGAAGCCCTAGTGATAAAGAAGGTTCAGACACATTCTTCTTGGCAAAGTATCTCAAGAATGAAAAACAAAAATCAAATGTACTCTAGACCAATAGGAAACCAATATATAAACAACTATATGCCTACAAGAAGGATAAAACCCAAATGTATTCTGCCAAGGAGGAGAGGAGGGCGATTGGTGGGATGTCACTAATGGGCACACCCACTGGGTGAAGGGGCCAACTACAACTTCATTTTTGCCTTAGAATTGAAAATAATGTACCCTAAAAATTTGTACCCTCATATTAATTTGAAATTTTAATAAAACAGGTTTATAAGAACTTGATTAAAGCTGGAACATAGAGAAAGCCTTTGTCAGCCCATAGCACCGTAACTCACACCTGAATAAAGCTGACCTAAGACATGTGTTTTTCCATAAAAAATCACAGCCTTCTTAAATGTGGAAGAAATGAAGAGCTCTTTAACACTATGCTTGAGTGCTACTTTAAACAGCAAAATCACCAACCGAAAACACATACATGTGAAAAATACTGCCCTACATAGACTGACCAGGAACATGACTTCTATTTATGGAATGAAAGCTGGGACAAGAAGATCGAACGTTCGACCTCAGCTGCTAAAGCATGCTGCAGGTGACTCAAATACTTCACCTTGGTGACAAAATCGCAGAAGTATGAATTCTGGGAATCCAAATAAATTTTAGCTTATAAGAGAATTCTCAAATAAGGAATAACTGTATACACACACATATGTGCACAATGAACACCAATGTGTACCTATGTCCGTATCTGTGTCTGTATCTATCTGATAAAGGTTATTCTTTTGAATTACATAATATTAAGGTTTAAGAAAAAAAAAGAATAAAGTTTGAGTTCAATATAACCCTTTTATTGGGGGATAAGGGAATACTGGAACTACTGGAAAAATCAACCCGATATAATTAAGGTGCAAAGTTAAACTGATAATTCTGTAATGGTCTTAAGAGTAGGCTGTTAGTTTGCATGTGACAAACATCTAACTTGCTAAATCAAAACAATATATATATATATTTTCCTGATAAGCTTCTATAATATATTCAATACTGCCAACTCAGCTGAGCTAAAATTAGCGAATGCCTCAAAGATAAGATTGCTATTTAAAGACCCTATCCGAAGTGATTTTATTACTAATTGGGATAGGTTGAGATCCTGAGAATAGAGAATGCTCCAGCCCTAGGAAGACAGCCTCTCCCACTGGCATCTATGGGTCACTATCCCATTCTTTCTTCACTTTCAAGAAGAAACTTGTTTTTAGAACTTCTCCATATCAGTTAGTACAGGCAGGAGGTCTGCTTCCTCAGTCTGTTAACCTCAAGGGAGGAAGTAGAGGTGGAGTCTTTTAAAGAGTAAAGCTGCGAGTCAGGCAGAAGCCATCTCCTGCCAATAGATCCCCAGTAGTGCCTCTGGATCAGTAGCAACAGCTGGCCAGATGCTTACACCCTAAATATATCCTTCCTCCTCTGGGAACAAGATTTTAGCATGTGGTCTACAGAAGCTGTTTCCAGGTAATCCAGAAAATCTGGTACCTGCTTCACTGCACATAATCAGAGCACGTATTATCCTAATTTACCGCAATTCTCAGCTGCTTTTACTCAACCATGTTAGAGAGCTTTTCTCCCTTACCAGGACTCCAAGCAGGTTGATGAAGTTGCAGAAATGCTACAGAATCCCACACCTCCTTTCCTGGCAGGAGGTACCTTAATGCTAACTTGCATGTTTCCCTCCCAAGTTGCTTAAACACATTCTCTAGAAGTAAGTGAAAATAGTTTATGTACGAAGATGTCTACAAGGAATAGGGAAGGTGGGACAGGGCTCTGGGTGACACTGTGGCCATCTCCTTTGTGTCTTTGACAGGATCTGCCTCTCCCCTAACTCAGACATGGCAGGAAATTCAACTGCGTGCTGTGTGGAGCAAGAATGAGGGAACAGGGACATTGGACACACATTCTCCTCTGTGATCCCTGCGATTCATTAAACCCAGGGGAAATCTAAGGTTTGAAGCTTGTGAGATATATCAAGTCTTTTGGAATACATGGTATTTCTGCTAGAAGCATGTGGAAATTTAATGGAAGGAATTTGTGCCTGCTCTAAACAATTTTGATGGATTTTTCTTTACTTTTTTATTTTATAAAGAAAATTCTCCTGTTGCTAGTGTAATTTTTAAAGGGGCTTTGAATAAAATAGTTGATACACTGATTAATCTTATTATAAATAAATATGCCTTCCCCTATATGATAAAAAGTTCATGTGCCATGAGAAGACATATAAACTGTTATCTTGTATTACATTTTATAGCCAATACAATATCATAATGAAAGTCACTGTGCAGGAAAAAATATACTTTAGAAAAAAATCACTTTTATGACAAACTTTACAAGTTTGGGAATTATTCTATAGAGATATTTTTGTCTTACATATTTTTTAGCATAAATTATTCAGTTATCAACATTCCCTTATCTTTCAGGTTTTTATTTGATAAAGTTTTACTAACCACAGTGCCCTTTACAGAGGTTTTTGTCTCCTCATTTTAATCTGTGTCTAAGTTTGCCTGAGTTACTTATAAAGTTTCAAATTAACATAGGCAATGTCTTGGTTCTACAATTATAGAATGCCTTATAGGGACATTGCGTGTGCAAATATCACATTCCCTACCAAGGGCTCTACTCTTCTTATTCAAAGTGGTTTTCGTCCACAAATTTCACCTAATCAAAAAGCACAAGTCATATCACAAAATTGTATTTGCCCATCAGGAGCCCCAAATTCAGATCTTTAGCATGAAGAGACTATTTCTATACAGAAAATCTACTTAATACCTAATTTATAATATTCTATATTATAATTTTGATATTTAATTTTAAATTAAACAATATGCTTTCCATATCATATTTTAAATAAAATATAGCTATTATGTTTCTAGGTTAAAGTTACATCCACTCATATTATAAAACTTCCAGACGATGTAGAAAATATATTAAAACTCTGAAAATCACCCATATGAGAGTTATTCATCAACAATATTCTTAGCGACTGTTATTTGAGACAATTCTTATAACTAGCAATACTGTGATGCATGTTCTTACTCATTTATCTTTCCATAGTTATCAAAAGCGTTTTTATAAAATGAATTACAATTATTTCTAGTCCAAGGATATTGATGTTTTATTGATGACTTTTTGAGGTGCATTTTCAAATCGGTTGTATCGATTCACAGTTCTGTTAAATTGTACAAAGTTGTAGCTTCCGTATACCCTTGCCAGCACTAGGTGTCAACAGGTGTTTTAATAATTGCCATCTGATAACTGAAGAACATTGGTTTCTTGCTCTTTTGGTTTTTATTTAATTATTTCAGTGAAAATAGAAAGCAATTTTACACTTTCTGGAAAGTTAGGCAAAATGACTTTGAGACTGGATGGATAACAAGAGCTCACTAAAAGAGAAAATTTATGTTTACTGATGTCCAAATTTTATTTTATTTATCTTTTTTTTTATTCTTTTTTTGCAGTTTTTGGCTAGAGCTGGGTTTGAACCCGCCATCTCAGGCATATGGGGCCGGTGCCCTACTCCTTTGAGCCACCGATGTACCACCGATGTCCAAATTTTAGTTTCTAAACAAATGCCTCAGGAGAAAATAATATTTGGTCTCGTTCTTTATATTGCTTCTTGGAAGAGTTATAATAGGTTTGGTCCAAACTTCCAACCTTAAATCCAGAATCCAGTTTCAGTGTTTGCCAGCTGTCGCTAAGTAGTGTGCATAACCTGATAACTTTATATGTCCTTTTCACCTCAACTCAGTGAAAGGAGAAATTAAATTGTCACTATCCTCCATATGTTTATATTTTATATACATTCCCATGATAGCTACATTATTATCTCACTAAAATATAAGCTGACAATAAAATACCTAAACAATGAGAATTCAACTTTAATGAAAACTTGGCTTATGAAAAAGTCACAAAGCATTATTGTTTATTAAGACTCTTGCTTTCTCTATTACATACATTACAATACATACACACAGTGCATTAATATAAAATTATATTGCTAGAGTAAATTTTATACAAAATTAACTCACACACTTTTTGTTTTGATTTTATACATGGTAGGAACTACTATTTTAAAATAAATCTCAAAATGTCGTTTAATGAATGTGGTACTAATAATTGTTTTTTGTTTTTCTTTCTTTCTGTCTTTCTATTAAATCATAGCTGTGTAAATTAGTGCAATCATAGGGTACAGTGTGCTGGATTCACATACAATCTGAAATATTTTCTTCCAACTGTTTGACATAAACATCTGTGTTCTGCATTTAGTAGGTTTCACCTCTCCCTTCCAAGATGCACCATAAGTGTGATCCCACCATCTACAATAATTGTTTTTAATTTTTAGAAATAGTTTACAGATTTGTTTTGTAAAAAACACTTCCAAAGAATTGTATTATTTTCTTTTACTAAACAGATTTTTTTTTTAGAGACAGAGTCTCACTTTATCACACTTGGCAGAGTGCTGTGGCGTCACAGCTCACAGCAACCTCCAACTCTTGGGCTTAGGCAATTCTGTTGCCTCAGCCTCTGGAGCAGCTGGGACTACAGGCGTCCTATGAAACAGATTTTTAAAAGTGGATACTTTTTTATGAGAAGTTACATTTTATTTCCTTATATAAATAATTTGTGTGCATTATTGAGAAATGAAAAAGGATTATGGCTTCCTTAATTGAATATTGTCTTTTCCTCCTTTTCTGTTGGTAATCAAAATCAATATAAATAATTTAAAAGATCAAGCTAGGGTGCATTGAAAATACAAACACCAGAAAACCATGTGTAGTATGATCACTTTAGTGTTAAAAATGACTTCTATACTTATGTGTACACTTTTTGCCCATATGTCTCTGTGATCTTGTATAATCAGATAGCATAATGTGTCAGCAATGTAGTGATTTATGAGCTTCTATGGGGGAAAAGCTTCTAATTTGGGGTTAATAATCTTCAAATTGCTTGACAATGTTAAGTGGAGCACTATTAGATTCATCATACAAACTGCTGTTTTAAATAGTCTTTATTATAACAAAAAATAAAAATGATCACTTACTCTGCACTCTACATCATTCTTCAGTTTTCTTATTCTACCTTCTTCCAGCTCATACTTGTTAGAATATACCTACTACTCTTAACTTCTAACCTATTGGATCTGCTTCTCTGTAGAATTAAACCAAATCATCTCTCTCCAAGAAAAAGAAAGCATTTTAAAACATGAACTTTTACAAGGTCCGATTATTTTCTTCTCCAGGTTAGATGTCCCCAGTTTCTTAAACACTGTGGTTTCCAATCTCTTCAACATTCCAGTCACCCTCTAGGTGTTATCCACCCTTTCAGCAATTCTTAAAATGCATCCTAAGGAACTGAATGTAATATTCAGGACACGGTCTGAGCAGTTCAGATTATAGTGAAACTATTACCACCCTTGAACTTGACTCTCCGACTCTGTTAATGCAGTTTAAGAATGCATTAACTTTTTAAAGCATCTGTTAACACCGTATTGGCTCACATTGAGCTGGTAGTCAAATAAAACCACAGGAATTTTGCCATAAATTTCCTTATCCTGTAAATGTGCAATAAACAAGGGTGTACATTAGCCCAGTAAAATTTCATTTGATTAGTTTTAGTCCATAGTTCTAACCTACAAAAGGCTTTTTTTTTTCAAGCATGCAACTATCATTACCCTTTCTAGCTTTGCATTACCTACAAAAGTGGGAAGCATTTCTTCATTCATCATTCTAAGTATTGATCAAATTGCTGAACAAAAAATAGCCAAGTGGAAGATTCTAATTCCAGAGATATCCATAGGGTTTGCATTAATCTCTTACTAAATACTCTTTGGATAGTTGTTCAATTAATTAGGAACAAGCAGACTGCTGATATTTTTCCATATTATTTTTAAGAATATTAAGAGAATCTTGGGTGGTGCCTGTGGCTCAGTGAGTAGGGCACTGGCCCCATATACTGGAGGTGGGGGGTTCAAACCCAGCCCTGGGCAAAAATTGCAAAAAAGAAAAAAAAAAAAAAAAAGAGAGAATCTGTTTGAAATGTCTTATGTAAGACATTGTCTTGTGTAAATATAAATACACATTTCTTTGACCTTTCTCAGCAATCATTTTATAACTGATATATACAATATATTGTGAGGCACAAAAAAATGAAATATAGCACCAGTTGGGATATCTTCTAGAAATATAAATCTTTGACTCTATGAGCCAGAACTTTTCAACTCCTATTTATTTATATAACTACAATGAGAACTTCATTATCTTTTAAATTCTATTCAAATAAATAAAAACTCAAATTGTATATCTATTCTATTTAAAGCTTATGAGAAACATGCATTAATGTTATGGGCAGTTGTGTAGTAATTAAAAGCACAGATCTTACAACCAAAGCTGCTTATTTTCAAAATCTATCTCCACCACTTAAAATTATTTAACCTGGAGCAAATTACTCAAACAAGCTGTGCCTTTGTTACCTTATCTATAAATGGTAATAATAGTATATCCCTCAAAGGGATTAGATGTGTTAATATATGTAAAGTACTAAGAAAAAGTGCTGGCACCTGATAAGCTCTAAGAACATGTAATTAGTAATATTATTATGACGATTTTAAGGGGAAAATACTCTATTATATTGTCTCTAAAACAACGATTCTGACATGTTGATATTTTTCCTTAATTTATTTCCACTCTGTGGATTGCAAACAATGCATCTCCTTTTCTCTTCTTATGACACATAGCATCACATTCTAATACTTTTATCTATTCACTGAAACAGTATATTAGTGGTTAACATTGTCACTATAATTACTATTCTCACTATGAAGTGGACCTGATCCCTGGACTACACTCATAAACTCTCATAAAAACTTTAGGAGGGCATTGATATGGTAGAGAAAGAATGTGTTTGGGACTCTGGACTCTCAAGAGTCAGGTAGAAACCTGGGCTTCCACCTACATGCTTTCCATAGCAGCTGACTTCCATATCCCTGGGAATTCTACAATGCAGGACTGGAAAACCAGGTAGAGGTCAATACCTTCATCATGATCTATGGCAGTGTTCTCACCCTTCCTAATGCCACGACCCTTTAATACAATTCCTCAGGTTGTGTCTTAAGCCCAAGAGTTGGAGGTTGCTGTGAGTTGTGATGACACAACACTCTACCAAGGGTGACATAGTGAGACTCTGTCTCAAATAAAAAAAAAAAAAAAAAGATTTAAGTAGATCTGCGAATGTATTTAGTACATAAATGGTATTAACACTAAAATCTCCAAGGTTTCAATAATTAATGATATTAAAAGTCTTATAATACTTATATACTATACCTACACTTATTTTTGTGTGAAACACATTATTTTTTCAATCTCATTGAGATTGTTCAATCCCTTGAATCACAGAGGTTCAATCCCTTAGAATCAAACATCTAAGCATTCTCTCTCTGGTAGATACACAATGGTGCTTCTTTCAACTACTCATAGATCAGGAACCAGTTATCCAAGGTTTTCGTTTTGGGGGTTTTTCTTTGAGGTTGAGAGCAAACTCAAGCTGGAATTTGGGAAACATTTATGCAAACATTCTTGATTTCCTATGTAAATGCAAAAAAAAATTGACAAAAGTTCTATTTTAAATGGTCCTTGGTGCCTAAGACAATCTACCTTAGACTTGAAAACAATTCTGACGCTTATAAACATTTTAATAAATATGCTAAATTTTAAAACATATAGATGGCAGAGAGATGGTAATCTTTAAAAATCTTGTATGATTTGATACAACTAAGAGGGTCAAGTTTTCACCCCCTAAACTCTTATTTGTAGCATGAAATACCATTCTATATTCACAATTTCTTACCATCCTGTAGCAGTTGGTAAAAGAAACTAAAACATAGGTTACCCAAAGGTAGGTAAAGAAAGATATAAAACGTTAAAAAACTGAAAATATTACTGAATATTAACATAAATGCATCCAAAGAAATGTATTTGAATAAAAAGATGATAGACTTTAAGGCAAATGAAGGGACTGTAGATTTTCTTTAGGATCTGTGGTATTACCCACTTGCTCAAGGGTCGAAGGAAATATAGATAAACTATTATATATGTTACAATTTTTCCATCAGTCAAGTTATCACCAGAGGAGAAGTGATTTGGGGTGAGAGGGGATCACTGTGAAAATACAACCCAAACCTCACTGAAGCAGGAGGAAATGTTACAAAAGATATTCTTGTCAGAGCAACTGCTTTCCCAACATACTTGGTCCCCTTGTCCTGAGGGAAAATTCACCTCTTGCAGTTGGTCAATTCAAGAGCCTGAGTTGATTTTTAGCATTTTGATAGAGGGAACCAACCCAAATACCTATTAGAAAATGCCCCATGTTAGAGTAGTCCTGCTATGTATACGCAAGAACAAAATTTACGTGAATATTAACCTTTGCTCTTCATTTCCTTTTTGATGACTGAATAACTTAAAAGAAAGAAAAATGCAATTCAAATAATTTTTTTTAATTAAAGCATTATATTTTTAAAAATCCATCGACAGTCACAGTATTTTGAGTGACTTTATAATTCATTGGCTCCTAAAGTTGCTAGTAATTGGTTTTCAGTCCAATAGTTACACTACCACCTCTGCGCTGGGGTTCTTTTTGCAATTCTTGGAATCACAGAATCACACATGTGGACCCAGAGCCTTATCCAGAGTGTGCAGCTTCTCAGAAGACACTCATGATCTGAAGGGAGAAACTGTAGAATTTTCTTCTTTCTCTCTCTGTCTCTTCTTTTTTAGACAGAGTCTTGCTCTGTTACACTGGCTAGAGTACTGTGGTGTCAACCTAGCTCACAGCAAACTCAAATTCCTAGGCTCAACAATTCTTCTGTCTCAGCCTCCCTGGTACCTAGAAATACAGACACCTGCCACAATCCCAGCTAATTTTTTGTAAAAACTTTTTAGTAGAGGGTGGAAGAGGTCTCGCTCTTGCTCAGGATGGTCTCAAACTCCGGAGCTCAAGGTAGCCTCCTGCGTCAGCTTTCTAGAATGCTAGGATTACAGTCATAAGCCACCATGACCAGCCAGAAATTTTAATATAAATATAAAATAGCTTAACTTTCTGGGTATGCTCCAAATAATATGTTTCATATTAGGGTTATTTGCCAAATTTGAAATTATGCACTTATTAACTAGCATAGGCAGAACATACATGAGATGATGTAGGTTCGATTTTTCTTAAGACTAGAACAGAGAAATTACAAATTTTGCTATCCCTTCAATTTTCCTTCTTAGAAAATGGATTGCATATTCTTTTTCTCCTAGTAAACTGGAATGAAAAATAGGTTTTGGCTCAGTACAAAGTTTTTTGTTTTGTTTTTTTTTTAAGCATGAAGAACTTTTAAAAGTTCTAATTTCTATAAGGACATTTAGTTTATATATAAGAAGCTTGATGTGACATAATCAGTAAGTTCTTTTAGAAAATATCTAAACATCTGAAATTCAGGCAGCTAACTTTCTATCAGCACTGTACTTTGGAGATGTAGTATTTAAAACTAACTTGCTAATCAAGGAAGGCAGAATAGAAATTTAATCAAAACCCTTATGCTCCATCATCAACTACAATCCGAAATAAACGTAGCATCTTTCACATAAAACATTTGGTTACAACTAAATGAAGCTTTCGGCTTTGACAAAGACAATGCCTTTATTATATTTTAAAAAATCAGAGTCTGTGAATATGTCGCTTTCTATTAAAAAGTCTTACATTTGCAAACTGCAGTATATTACTAAGAAAAGGGCACAATTTAACATAAAGGAGATGGAACTGTCCAGAGATCCCCGTATTGTCATCACATTTGGATTTCTGCAATATTTTGTGCAATCATTAAAAAGCAAGGTAACAGCAATATTTTAGCCATCTCAACACCTAGATGATTTCTATTACTTTGGCTAAAAACATTTTCCTTGGTTGATTGGTTGAGAATGTCCAAAGGATAATTTTAGCTCCTAAAGAATTAAACACAGGTCTGTTTTTATGAGGTGGGACGGATTAGAAACCGTTCTTTCTGCTTGTTCCAGTGAAATTGGAAATGAAAAGAATGTGTGTCATATGAGGGACAAGTGTCATGAAGCCCATCTGAATTATACTTCATATCCCTCTTTATAGCCTAATGTTCAACAATATCCATTTTCCTGGCAGTATTACACCCATCAAAAACAAGTTATTGACACTTATGTCTCACGTATAAATCAAGCCAGGCCGACAAAGCAAAGAAGGCGGTTTCAGAGAGATTGGATGATGGAGTCAAGTAATGTATTTGTTTTTCACCTCTAGGATATCTCTTTAATACCATCCTGAAACAATGGCAAAAGTCATTCCAATTAAATGGCCTTAAAATAAGATATAAAGCAAATTCAGGTGATCTCATTCTGTCTGGCGTGTCAAAAGTTGACAGCACAAAATTGAGCAGAAATAGTTTAAATTTAGCATTCTTCACATATGTGTACAAGGACTGAGAACAGAAATTGGATTTGCTTCAGTGGAGTCAATTAAGAAAGACTCAACGAGGAGGGTTGAAGTGCATTGACAGGGCACTAGGAATTCTGAGTATTGACTGGCACTGGCTTGGGTACAAATTAAGGAAGGCAGGCTATTTCTGACATTAATTGTCTTCAACTGAGAAATTATAATGATAGATATGTGACGATTGTGATTATAATAACAATAATAATAAAAGACAAATGTAATGAAGAGACGCATTCACCAGTGATCAGCTAACAGGCGGTCACGTCAGACTCCTGATTTGAAGGTTTCTGGTCATACAGTTTATTTCACGCAGTTCTTCTGCTGGGACTCCAGTCACCACCCCTCATCCCATTTCTTGGTGCTATTCATATAATATTCTTTTTGTTCTAAAGAATTGAGAGGCAGCTAAAAATATAAAAAAGAAGTTTTTCTTTATTCATATCTATGGCAAAATCTTTAGCCTGCTCAGGCTTACTCAGAGGGCCATTCAAAGTCCTGTTGCTGATCATCAGCTTTGAGATCTGAAATGTAGAGAGGAGTCATTTGTGTCACTACCAGATGTTCACCATGAGTTGGAAAGCAAGGAGAACTTGTAGTGCGGAGACGCATTTATCCGAACACATCAGCCACCAACTCTTCTAGTCTTCCGTGTCTTGTTCATTTTATTAAAAGCTGCCAGATTAGGAAAAATCTCCCATAAAGAAAACATAAAATAAATGTGCTTTTTCAAAGATTTGGAGAATTTAGAATACTTCTAAATTATATAGTCTTTGGAAGGAAACAAAAATAAAGCTAAAGTGAATCCAATTTTATACTATCTTCCTACCCTGATTTTCTTTTTTTCTCCATAAAATATTTAAAATAAACATAGTAATAATCTTGAAATAGATTATTTTGAAAAGATATTTTAATGCAAAAATATGGGCAGAACTCAGTGACTTAGGAGCTTAGAGTATTCCTAGTACTCTAGGAAGCGCAGATGCATGGATTGCTTGAGTTCAGGAGTTCAAGACCAGCCTGAGCAAGAGTGAGACCCCGCACCCCTGTCTCTACTAAACGTAGAAAAATTAGCCAGGCATTGTGGTAGTTGTCTGTAGTTCCAGCTACTTGGAAAGCTGAGGCATAAGGATTGTTTGAGAGAAATAGAGTTTAAGGTTTTTGTCAGCTGTTATGACACCACAGCATTCTACTCCAGGGTAACAGAGTTAGACTTTGTTTCAAAAAAATAGAATAGGCTTGTCTTGCAGTTATTGATATTTCAGCTCTGTTTGCAAAATAACATTTTCCAGATTTTGTTTTGCTATTTTTTACACAATTCAAAGTCATGTGACAGTTTTATAAAGAAGATGAATGTTGGCTTGGCGCCTGTGGCTCAAGCGGCTAAGGCGCCAGCCACATACACCTGAGCCAGAGGGTTCGAATCCAGCCCGGGCCTGCCAAACAACAGTGATGGCTGCAACCAAAAAATAGCCTGGCATTGTGGCGGGCACCTGTAGTCCTAGTTACTTGGGAGGTAGAGGAAGGAGAATCACTTGAACCCGTGAATTAGAGGTTGCTGTGAGCTGTGATGCCACAACACTCTACCCAGGGCGATAGATTGGGGTTCTGTCTCAAAAAAAGAAGAAGAAGAAGAAGAAGAAGAAGAAGAAGAAGAAGAAGAAGAAGAAGAAGAAGAAGAAGAAGAAGAATGTTACTGCTCTTCACTTAGCAAGAAAAATAAACCAGAGAAACAGGTCAATCAAAATATTAACCTGAAACTACATAACCTAGGCACCATCTGGACAAAATGCTTTTAAGAATCTATTAAGTGTTGGTCTGGGAAGAATTGCTGTAAATACCCAATCTAGCAAATTTCTAGTACCCAGGAAAAAATCCTTATTTATTCAGTAAGGGAATATTTTTAAGTATTTTAATTTTAGGCTTTCATTTATATAATTTAGAAAATGAGAAAAAAAAAGTGTTTCCTATATTCTAGTCTGCATTCATAGCTTTGTTCTACATTTGCTCTCTCTAAACTGAACATTTCACTCTAATAATTAGAAGTACATTTTTCTCTACACAATGCCTTATGGTTCTGAAGATCTATGTTTTCCAATGGTGCACACAAGGACTTGGTTTTGTGCCTAGATAGCCTGGAACTAGGAGCTAGAAACCAAGGAAAGGAGTTTTTTCCCTCCATCACTGGGGAACTTTGTGTCTGCAGCCCACACTTTTCAATGCCAATGTCAGCATTCTGTCATCCTGCTTCCTCATGTCAGAAAATCTCAATGGCTCCCATGGCTCTATAATTCAAGTAGCCAATCTAACAGACAAACATGAATGACAATCATAAGTGACTACAGGTATCAGCAGGTGACAAAGTAGGTGGAGCAGAGGGAGGACTGTTGGCATCAAATCAAAAGGCCCCAGCTACTTTTTACAATATGGTTAATTTCAGTCTACATATCACTAAAACTTCTATTTTTCAAGATAAGCCAGAATTCATGAATGTTTCTGCAAATCACCCAGTTAATTTTTTTAAAATGTTAGTAGCTTTTAAATAGCACAGCTCAGACTAAACTACAAAGGTCAGTGAATCAACAGATGTCAGTTGAAGATGGTAATTATGAAGGAGGGGGCCACAACGCAAATGCAAACACAGCAGTCAAGGTGGAATATGATTTTCCCCAAAGACAAAGCAACAAAGCAGGAGTGAGCAGGAAAGCAGTACTTGAGCCTTTTCCTCCACCAGTGTTTTCTCTCTTGCTGGTACATGTCACTGCTAAATCTAAGAAGACCCTCCATCAAGGGAACTTAGTGATATGACCTGGCATTTTGTGAGCTCTCATAGCTTGGAGCAGAGCAGAGAAGGATAAACAATGCGTCTAGAATGGCAAATAGAATAGCTAGAACATTTTAGTGGAATGTATACCATTACTTTCAGGGCACGGGATTTTTTATGGATGGATGGATGGATAGATGGAAGGATGGATGAAATAATAATGGCATAAAGTGATGAAGAACTTGGACATTGCATGCAGTTTGCATTGTAGCTATAGTGCTTTCTAACATGTCTTGAATTAGTTGCTCAATTTCAGTTTGTTTATCTGAAAAAGAGATAATGATAAAAACTATGTCATAGGGTTATTTAAAAGATTGTATTATATAATATGTATAAAATTCTTGGACCTAAGCATGACAGATAACAAGTCTTCACTATAATTACTTGTTCTGTTTCACTTTGCCAAATGCTTCTGCTGGACTGGGTTATTGGCCTAGCATAGAATCAGATTTTTGGAGGGATAAAACAAAATCAGATGTATTAACCAGATGAGCCTGCTGGGTGTGAGACAAAAAGGAGTAGACACAAGAAACATTTTTATCATACTACTCATCTTCACTGTTGCCAGAAAGTTGTGATACATAGGAAAGGGAACATATGTGGTTGTCTTCTTGTGTTCAAACCCTAAACTATAAGACATTTTTAAGAATAATTCAGAAACTGCCATGTAATATATTTTTCAATAGAAATTACTTTCCAAAATTGTTAGGCTTGGCACAGTGTCTCCAGCCTATAATCCCAGCAGTCTGGGAGGCCGAGGCAGGTAGATGGCTGGAGCTCAGGAGTTTGAGACCAGCCTGAGCAAGAGTGACACCCCATCTCAGATGTTGAGGGGAACACCTGTAGTCCCAGCCAGGTGTTGAGAGGAGTGCCTGTAGTCCCAACTACTCATAAAGCCAAGTCAGGGTGACGTCTTAAGCCCAAGAGTTTGAGGTTGCAGTGAGCTATAGTTCCAAGCACTCTACTCAGGTAGACAGAGTTAGACTCTGACTGAAAAAATAAAAAAATAATAAAAATATTGAAACTTGAGCTAAGGCTAGACTTTTTTTTTTTTTTTTTTTTTTGCAGTTTTGGCCAGGGCTGGGTTTGAACCCACCACTTCTCATATATGGGGCTGGCGTCCTACTCCTTTGAGTCACAGGTATCACTCAGGCTAGACTATTTAAAGAAAAGTACAGTCACTTGACTCAAGAAGGCCAGCAGGGCCAGAAACAAAATATAGCCACTGAAATAAAAAATAAATAAAAGTAATGATGCCAAAATTCTGTTGCAGATCAAATAAATAAAAGTCTCTAGTGGTGAAGTTCAGAATCAGTATTTTTTTAAATTTTCCTAGATGATGACAATTTGTAACCAGGTGAATATCCTTCTAGACTTCTGAGTCACACAAACCCTTTAAGACCTCTAGTTCTGCATGCCATAGTCCATAATGCATTTAAAACCACAATAAAAGACAAAAGACTTTGTTCTGAGATACAGAATGCGAGGTGGATGATTTTTTACAAGAGTTAATAGAGCAAATTTTAATGGAAGGCATATAATTTAAGAATAAGGAGAGTTTTACTAGATAGGTATTTTTTTCTTTGAACCATAGAATTCAAGAGTTAGGAGAAATGACAAAGCATGTCTAATACATAATGCATCCTGGAGAGAAGGTATTTTGAAGTTCCTCAATTTACTGTATCTCTGCCCACTACCAGCTGCTATAAAATGAGAAAAATTGAACCCCAGCAAAGAAAAGGAAGAAAACCAAACTGATGGAAGTTGGTTAAGAATGGGTAAGATTACTTTCCTGTTCTCCTGACCATGGAGCCCCTGCTGTTATACCTTCTTTACATTTTAATATTTAAACCAAACCTTTCAAAATAAACTTGATGATTCCATATTTTGTGGTGGAAAGATGGTCTGGATTGTTCTACTGTCATTTTGGTTACCCTGGGAACTACATTTCCCAGAATCTTCCCCTATGTGGAAAAGAATTGACTGAAAGAGAAGCGGGGGAGGTTCTAGGGAAGCGGCAGACATTGGTCTGAGAATACTAGGGTCAGATGTGGTCGAAAGACAGATGCATACATTGTGGAAGATTTCACATTTTCTTCCTCTCCTTTCTTCATTTCCAGCTTTTTTCACCCTAACGTCTGGCCCTGTTGACCTACAACAACCACGGCCCCATCACCGGACACTGGGCTATGAACTCACAGAGCTGCAGGTACCAAGAAGCCACGAGCCTTCTGTGGGCTCCCCGTCAGCTCCCCCTAGTGGTCTCATTCTGCCTGCAAGATGTAACTTGTCCACCCACATCCAGACTTCCTTGAATCCCCAACAATTAAAAAAAAAAGAAAAAAAAGTTTAGAAATGTAACAAGACAAAATGAAAAAAAAAAAGGCAATTGTCAGAGGGAGAAACTACAGTAAGGTAATGCAAAATAAAATAAACCAATAAACCAATACACCTAAAAAAGAGAGAGATGTTTCTCTGATGTTCAATTTCTCTTGGTGGACACTTGTTTCTCTAGTGCCATCCAACTGTGTAGGATCCTTGAATATTGTTTCTGCTTTCATGAGTGAACTTTGATATGAGTGAAAGAGGTAATGAAATAGCACTTTTGACTTACATACATAATGGGTTCACCAAAGATAAACCTGTGGGGGTTCACCCAAAGATAAACCTTGAGCTCTCAAAATGCTCAAAGTTGACAAAGTGCCTCTTATAGGTATTAATTAATTCCTGCTTCATAAAGAAAAGAAATGGAATGTTCAATTGAGAAATAAAGCAGCCTCAATTCAGGAAAAACGAAGGCCACTCCCACCACGTCACACCTGCTGGTCTGGTCACCCCTGCTAGCTACTCTTACCACATCACCGCTGCTGGCCACTCCCATCCCAGTGCCTCTGTCTCCTCTTACAGACAGCCCTCAGATGGATGAATACCGACGCTGTTGTGAAATTCTGCTAATTAGACAAGTCACCTCTGAAATATTCATTTGGATTACTTTACAGAGATAGATATTAATGGCTTGCTAGCTTTGGAAAAAAAAATGTTTTCTTTGATCTCAGAAAGTTGGGTCCTATACTTTGACCAAGGAAAATGGACTGGAGAGAAAAAAGTCAGCATATTTCCTATTCATCCAAGTAATTATGGAAAAGTGGGTTTTCTTTTACTTTGGTGGTTATATTTAATGATACAGAGTGAGTAGCTGTAATCATCCTTTCAGGAGTCATTCTGAAAATCTCATTAGGCCACAAATATCTCAATCTGACCAACTCAATATGGTTCCATTCTGAAAGGTTATATCAAGAAATGTAGAACCATTTCAGCAAAGAAGATTCAAGAAGTCTTCCGGCACTTTAATGGAAAGCATTAACAGAAACAGGCCCTGTTACCATGTTAAGGGATAGGGATATTTAGTGGTGGATTAAAGAAAAATGGAAAACTACAGTTCTTTGGAACTTCAAAACACTAATAACAGCATAGTTCTCCAATTTTAATATGCAAAGATAACATCACCTTTGTGATGCCTGCTAAGAGTGACAATTCCTGAGCTCTACTTTCTGAATATTCTTATTTGGTCATATAGAATAGGACCTGTATTAGTTATCTATTGCTGCACAACAAACTAGCACTAAAGTTAGCCATATGAAGCAACAAATACTTAGTAGCTCACATTGTGCCTGAAATCAGAAATATCAATGTGATGGTTTGGCTTTGAGTTTCTTATGAGGTTGCAGTTAATCAGGCAGCTGCTCTTTCATCATTGGAAGTGTTGAATGGAGCCGGAGGAGCTATTTTTGAAACGTCTTACACATTCGGCTGTTGGCGGGTGGCCTCGGTCTTCATTAATTCTTTCCAGAAGACTTCAGTTCCTTGACACATGGGCATTTCTGTAGGTCTTCTCAACATGGCAGCTGACTTCCACCAAAGTGAGTCATCCAAGAGACTGAGCTAAGAGACCAAGATAGAACTCACAGTGTCTTTTTTATCCATTCTCAGAAGTGACCTACCATCACTTCTGCCATATTCTGTTAATCATACAGACCGATCCTTATAGAATAAGAGAGGGAATTACCCAAGTTCCTGAATACCAGAAGGCAGATATACTTGCAGGCCATCTTTGAGGCTGCCTTACACAGGGTCCAAGGTACACTTGAATAAGAAAGTACCTAGAAGTATTCATTTCCATGTGGCCTGTGGACCATTATTTGATAAAGGAAAATGGTCTATAGGATGTGTTAGTTTAATAAACAGTGCACAATATATTCATTTGTTCATTCAATCGACAAATAATATGATTTTCTGAGATTACTCATAGGGAATGTTGTTTATCACGGGAATAAAAAGCCTTTGAAATCTGGCTAAATGCACTCTTGAGATTCTGTCAAAGGCGTGAATAGAATTAGAAAAAGATACTGAGGCTGACATAAACTTTCACCTGGAAACTTTGAAGCACCCTTATCAAGGAACGTAATCATTTGGTAACATCTTAAAACAGTGAGAATCTTTAACCCAGGATTTGTGAGTAGTGCAAATAAAAGGGCTGTCAGTCTTCAGAATATATAGTTATTGATAAAGAAGGCCTTCCAGAGAAGGTAAAGAATAAAAGAACTCAAAGAGCTTTGCTGCATGATAACTGCCAGATAAGTCACAGCTCTCCAACATACTCCAATTAATGAAACCCGTACACGTAAGGAGAAGGAAGACGCTTCCAAAGCTGGCAAGAAAGGTAGATCTGGAGAACTTGTAAAAACACCCACTAGGACCTTGATAACTAGTAGAGGTAGGAGGTTAATCCACTTGATAGAAGCTGGCTTCTTAGAGACAGAAAGCTGGCAGCTCCTGCAAGTCTCGAGAGCAGAACTGAAGTTCAAGACTGCTATTTCACTTGATTCAGGTCTGTACACTGGCACTTGGTAATCCTTCCAAACCCTTCATGCTAAACATTGATAACAGGGATTAGAAGCTCTAGACTAATGGAAAGATGCAGGAGAGGAGTCTTTAGCTTCTTACAAAAAGATGTCTGCTCAGAAGTATACCACTTTTCAGTGTAAACAGGCCAGTCAGAGACAACTTCCAGTAGTACAAGTTTAAACTGACAGAAACCCTCTCAACTGCATGCCTATTAGCACTAATTAAGGGCAACAAGCAAGCAATTGTCAACAGTTTTATAATTTTTAATGTAATTTTCAGGCTTACTACATATCCGAGGTAAGCAAGCAGCAAGGATGCTGATGATTCTTTCAATACTCTCACACTCAGCCCACGAAAAATGTCTTGATTCAACAATTCAGGGAAATTTAGAACTTCCATTATTTGGGACGCAGGGCCTGCATAATATAATAAAAGAAAACTTGTAGCAGTTTGCAGAAAACCATGCTTGCAGTGGTTTTTATAAGTCTTTACATCAGCCCAGTGTTGTTGTTAAGGACTTGTGCAAAACAGAATGGACAGATATGGATATCAAGGTCAAAGATACCTCTGACTGAAGAGATCTAAGCCTCTTCTTGTGAGAACTAATAATATAATTTATAAATGATCTAAATCAAAGCCAGTTAATATGGAATAGAAGAGTATGTGACCAAAGTCAGGGATATCAGAAAAATTACCATTGCCTCATGAATACTGAGGCTTCACTCTGAGAGTCCCAGTAAGTTTAGGGTTTATTAGGGGAAGGAAAGAAGCTGAGAACTTGTATGAACCTGATGTAGAGCAAAGAAGACAGAAAATATAAGTTCCTCTTTACTGTTCAAACTTAAAGCATACATTGGGCAAACTCAAAATAAACCTCCTAATGAGGGATTGGGGAATGTTCAAAATCACGCATTGTTCTTCAGAGATTTGATTCTCTGTGTTGAAATGGTCCTAAATTTTGACCAGCAGTTTGCATGGATTCAAAAAGGCTATTACACGAATAGCTAATGTCATAACTGTCATTGGTTGAGTAAGATAACAGTTATCTCACCATGTTGTAAAATTCCACTGGTAGTAATGTTTCTTTTGCTGTTACCGTCTTCACCAAATAAAACGCTCTTCCGTATGGCATTCCAACATAGTTGGGATTTGCTCACTTTCTTAGAAGCTCAATTTTTATGCTAAGTTATCAACATTGCAGAAATATCTGGTGATAAATTTAGAAAGTTTTCAAGGTGGTGAAGCCCATAGACTTCAGATAACATTTTTTTTCAATTATGTCTAAAACCATAAACTCAAAAATATAACGACTTGAAATTGAAAGGAAGCTTGGCATTATAAAGTACAACCATGCTTCTGATTGTTAAAATCCATTTTTATCAACTGGTCATCCAGTTGCTATCTGAACAGCTCTTTTACTGGGGAACCTGATTTCCCAAAGAAGATAATTTCATCTTTAAAAAGTTCTTATATTGAGGCAAAATTAATTTTCCTGAAATGTTTCAACACTGTTTTTTACCTTTTAAACTGTATATAAGATGAACTTTCATATATTTAATTTTTTTTTAATTATTTTTTATTGAGTCATAACTGTGTACAATGATTCAGGCTTGGAGTACAGTGTGTGGGCTTCCCATACAATCGGAGATATTTTTATCCACCTGATTAATGTAACATTCATGATATTTTCTCATTTACT
>CAUYRH010096014.1:0-14284 GCA_963574655.1 Perodicticus potto | reverse complement strand
TTTATAAGAGAGACTCTAACAGACATGAGCAACTTGATTTTCTCTAGCACCATAATAGCCAGAGATTTTAACACTCTTGAAAATTCTAATGAATAGCTGATATTTTTAGAAAAATAACTAAGGTAATTTTCTTATTTATTTTTCTCATTCCCCACTGTCACTTCTCAGAACTATGGAATACAAGTCTCCAGTTATATAGCCCACAGGGCTATGAAAGAGAATTTAACTACTGTGTAAGAGCAAATAGAAAATTTGATCAAGAATCATGACCATGATGAAAACAAATAATACGATATGTGGAAAATATATGACAACAAACGTATAAAATCAATATGCGAGAGAAGGCTGTAGAACTTTCTGAATAAAAGACAATCCAACAAAAGTACTTTTAGAAAGCCCTATAGGAATAGTAAATTTTTTAATGACAACATGAATTTAATAAAATGTGACAGCAAATAAGAGTATGAATAAACTAAATCTTAAAAGCAGAGACTAGACGATAAAACAATGATGTAAGATAAAAAGAGAGATGACAGAGTCATGGAAACAGACTGAGATCCTAAATAACACCAACCCAGAACTGTAAATTAGAGACAGCAAGGGACAAAGGAGACGTGAGATGGAAAGAAGATAAAATTGGTCACTGCATGGGGTTACTTTCCACTTGGCTTCATTGCATTGCATTTTCCTTGGGCAAGCAGAATAAGCTACATACATCAAAGAGTTCCTTTCTCCTGCAGCTAAAGAGAATTGTCTGTAGGAGACTGGAGGGAGGTGGAAGGTGAACCCCTCATAAGGTTAGAGTAGGGAAGCTGCCTTCCCCAAACCAAACCATACCTCCTTCTCCCTTTGCATAGGATCTCTCCCTCTTTCTCCCTCCCTCCCTCCATTTCTGTCTCTCTCTCTCTTCATCTATTTTTCTCTCTCTCATTGTTATAGCTATTTCCTTCACGATTTCGGGTCTAAGACAGATAATAACTCTTCTCCTCACATTTTGTTGTTACTGTGTGATCCCTTGTGAATTTCCTACAATCTTCCCACACTTTTGTAAACAGTTTCTTTCTAAAACTCTCCTCAAATTTCCCTTTTTCCTGACTGATAATGCTGACATAGATGAAAGATATCAGGGAAAGAAAAAGTAAGCAACAATGGTACTATAGAAATATGTATAGTAATAGACAAAAATAAGATTGTTGAGCAATTACTATGTGCCAGGTACTTATTAAGTGCCTTACATGTCTCTAAATATGATATAATCAATACAACTGTGGGAGTTATTACTATTATTTTCATTTCTCCAGTGTTCAGAGTTAGATTGCTTTAGGAATATATAAATTACTCAAATGGGGAATGGAGAAGCTGGCCTTTGAAGTGAACCAGCCTGTCTCCAGCCTGCACGCTTCCCCCTACATTCCATAACCTTCCTTTTTAGGTGTGGAAGGCAGAGGCAATCCTATAAAGGCTAAAGGCTATATAGCATTTCAGAACTTAAGAATTCAATGAGTGGAACAGAAAAAGCATTTTTCAAAAAATATAATAAAGCAGCATTCCTTAGAATTAAGAGGTGACTTCATGGCTTAACAAGGCACTCTCTTTTTTTCCAGGGTAATGGATTCCGACCAATGGATGCCAGGACTATTGGACCTTACATAAGAATGGTAACCTTTGTAGATTTTTTTTTTTCTTCTAAAGGGACTTTTAGGAAATAATATCTCTATAGTGAGGAAACTTATGTAAAATTCATATTTTTTCAGTTTGACTTCTAGTTTTTTTCCACTTCTTCAGAAATTAAAATCATTGCTTTTTATTACAAAGTAGCATTTATAATATAATCAAAGCCTTATAAAATTATTTATATCTATCTCTCTGTCTTCTGCATATATATATATATATATATATATATATATGTAGTACGATTTCTAGAATTATTATTGTTATTTGAGACAGAGTCTAACTGTCATCCTGGCTTCATAGCTCACAGAAACCTCAACCTCCTGGGCTCAAGTGATCCTCTTACCTCAGCATCCCAGTGTAGCTAGGACTAGAGACATCTGCTACATGCCTGGCTAGGTTTTTCCATTTTTAGTAGAGACAGGGTCTCGCTCTTGCTAAGACTGGTCTCTAACTCTTGAGCTCAAGCAATCCACCCTCCTCGGCCACCCAGGATGCTAGGATTACAGGTGTGATTCACCTTGCCCGGCCTTGGAATTATTATTGTCTACTGTTAATGAAGGTTATTTCTGAGGAGTGGATTTCACAATGAGTGTGAAAATTTTTTATTAAAAACTCTATCATTCCAAACAAATGAATATGTAATGCATACACTTAAGAAACATTTTAAACTAAAAATGGCAAAATTTCCCTTATTACATATACATTTAAGTCTTTGTCTCATGCAGGATTAAATGGTTGTCCAAGAAGTGGGGTGATTTTATACATATAGACATGCTAACTCAGAGCTATTAAACCAGTATCAGGGTGCTTTTAGTCTTTGTAACTAATCTATTTTACTCAATTTTTCTTTTTAAGTCTGGGAATCCAGTAGGAGTTAAGGGTTGTCATTATGAGTTCAAATTCCCAAATATGATATACTCCATGTAAAATTATGAAGTATTGACTTTGTCTTGACTCAGGGCTTTCTTTAGATTTAATAGAAAAACAAAAGTCTTTTTACATTTCTTTTTACATTTATAGATACATAGATATTATCTTTCATTTATTTAGCTGAATTCTAAAACAGGGAAAACTTTAGGATATTATCAAGATAAATTTCATTTCATTATTTTCCAGTTGTACATTTATTTTTGGCCTTGTTAGAAATTATTCAATAACAAATGATTTACTGGCACTCTAGTAAAAATAGAAAAGGATAATTAAAAAAATATTATTTTATTTCAATTGCTGTTCATCAAAGCTGATCCCTGTGCTCAGTGGGAAAATAAAATTATACTGTTCATTGACTCAAAATTTTAACTTTGTGCTTGTTCATCGTGAACTGTATATGTATGTTATGATAAAAGGTTTGATTGAAAGTGTTAAATAATATTTATTGAATGAAAGTTGAATCAACAAAGCCAATTCAATATTCTTGTTTTTTGTAAGACACTATTGGCATTGCAATCCAGTGAGCACTCAGATAGAAGGTGCTGACCTGGGTGTGCGTTGGGGCATAGCACTGAGTACCAGAACACCTTTGCTGCAGGGAGCTTACTTTCCAGCTAAGTCGATTAATTTTGCTTTGTGGTAACTGGAAGCACAAATGCAATTGAAATTACTGATCTTGTGTAAATGTAACCAAATATCATGGAAGGGGAGATCTGGGGAAAGCAGACTTAAAACCAAGGCTACGTTATATTAAAACACACAACGAATAGAGAATGCAAGGTAAAATGAACAACAGCAGCAAAGCCTTTATTTTGGACCATGTCCTGTGTTAGAATTTGTTTTAAGTGCTATTTTTTTGAGAGGCCCAGTTGGAGTTATCTTTAATATGACAATTATAGGGACTTTTACAATAATTACTTCCTTTACCATTTTCTAGTCTCAGGGATTCAGGGTCTATCTTGAAGGAAGTGAAGATTACAACTTTTTGATCACTTGTATTTAAGCTTGTAAGTATTTAAGAACAAAAATGTGGGCAGTGCCTGTGGCTCAAGGAGTAGCCCATATACTGGGGTAGTGGATTCAAACCTGGCCCCAGCCAAAAAATAAAAAAACTAAAAAAAAATAGAAAAGAACAAAAATGTGTTAAAGAAAGAAGGGTCCCTACCAGCCAGTTTTTTTCTATCTTTTATTTCTATAGCTATTATCAACAAAAATTTCTCAGACTTGGAAATGGGCAAAAGAGATTTATGGGTGGATTTTAATGGATTTTCTGTGGACTAGTGAGCACTATTGAGTGGGTTTTTGTGTGTCTGGGGGGAATTATCTGATTTTATAGGTATATAGGTGTATGCACCTATGATTGCCTTTCTATTGCCTGAAGTGATGTACAATTCTATAGAGGTAGAATGTTAAGTTGTAGGACACTGAAAGTAGAGAGTAATTATTCTTGCTCAGTGTAACTTATTCGTGTACTTTGTAAAAAGGTGACTCCAACCTTTATATTTTATTACCCTACAAGATACTAAACTCTTTTACCCTTATTAGCAAATGTACCTCAGCATTTCCAATTACTTATATACATAAACATTTGTTCTTCTCATTTTATTTAAATCAGTTTTAACATTTGACTAATGTCCACTCTAAAAAAGTAAAATCTTTGTCACATTTCCACTTTATATATGTATATGTGTGTATGTATGTATTCATACATATATGCATATGAATATGTGTGTATATACATCTATATATGTTTGTTTCTTTGTTTTTGAGAATGGTTCCTGTCACCCAGGCTGGAGTGCAGTGGCAAGATCATAGCTCGCTTCTGCCTGGAGTTTCTGGGCTCAAACGATCCTCCTGTCTCAGCTTCTGGAATATCGGTACTACAGACATGTACCACCACACCTGGCTCTGTTTATTTTTATTGTTTGTAGAGATGGTGGTTTTTCTATGTTGCTCACCTGATCTTAAACTCCTGGCCTTAAGAGATCCTTCTGCCTTGGGCTATCAAAGTGCTAGGATGACAGGCATGGGCCAACACACCTTATCTCATTGTATGTTTGTATGAGAGTCTTTGCTTACTATTTGGAATATTGTACTTAATCAGGGTAACTACTAATTTGGGGGAAGATGGAAGTTGTTCTTTTTATTTTGCTTTGTTTTCTTTTTAATAAAAAATAAAAGGATATTTCAGAAAAGTTTGCTTGCATGCATTGAAGATAAAATTAGCCTTTTAGTTTAAAGATTTATTTGGGGGGTATTTATATTTAAATATTTTGAGTCATTTTTAATTTTTGTCTCTATGCAAAGTACAAATCAGTAAGATCTTTTGCCTATAACACTTTGTAGAAATAATAAGCAATAAATTTTTAAGAGATCCTTGATAATATAGAATGTGGCATATCCTTGATTCAACCTAAATAAACTAATCATATTTGAATACAAATAGTATTGGCACTTAAAAGTACTTCCAATCTATTATTTTATTTATAATCTCAATACCGTCAAAGACAAAAAGGAAAATACATCATATTCTATATTTTAAGAAATAACCCCGGGGTTAACTGGCTTGAATTCCCATAAGTAAACAATGAAAAGTCTGCAAGGCTATGAACAGATATCTGGTATTCTGTGATATGATCAGATTGCCAAGGTCCCTTTTTACTATGATATATGCTGAAATTATGGATGAAATATTACTCCTTAGCCTTTCTGGTTTTGCTCAATGAGTGCAAATTACTTGGCTCATGTTGACAAGCATATTCTTTTTCACTAAATAATGCAAGAATTGCTAGTAACATAGAAAAGGACAAGAAGCTTTTGTTTTACCAGCATAGCTTATGTAGAATTTGGCTACTTTGTAATTTAAACAACTTTCAAAACTGCAGCTCAGTTTTAATGTACTCCTTATTTTATGTACTAGGAATCACTTTAGATCAAATTCAATTTTTAATCTTTTTAGGTTAAAGAGTAAAGACCAAGGCATTGTCAACACTTTTGTGAAGAGGATGTTTCATTCCATAAAGCCTTAAAATCTTGGGGGAGAGGGAATAAGCAAAGGTTAATAAATAGTAAAATGTAATACTTTCTTCCTTCCAACAATATGAACAAACTTCAGAATTAAATATCTATATTTCTGAATACCTCCTGTGTGTCAGCCACTGTGATAGGTGTTGGTAGTAGGAAGAAAAATGTAGAGTAAGGTTTGCTTCTTGAATGTAAGGAAATCCTAGCAAAGAAAACAGAGGACAAATAGAAAAGAGGGGGCAGTAACTTGAGAAGTGCCTCCGCTGGAGTATATGTGTACCAGGTGATGTGGAAGCACAAGGGCAGAGAACCAACAACCAGGTTCTGGTGGGCCAGAAATGAAGAAGGGGAAGCAAAGGACTTCTGGTAAAAAACTTGCTTCACAGTATTTATCCTTTGCTTTCTCTTCTTTAAATTATTGCTGTTTGGGAGCATTCCTCTTCAAGGATTTGCTGTGCAAAGAAAAAAATTCACACACAGTACCAAGCAAATAGAAGTGTTTAAAAAATGATAGCCATCATCATTACTCCAATTACTGCTAACAACAAAATGAAATTTGAAGAATGAGTAATGTTATCAATTAGAAGAGGAAAGAGGGACAAGAAATTTCCTATGCAAAGGCCTAAAAATGGGAAGAAGCTTAATAAAATTCTTCAACATCATTGGATCTTAAGTGGATGAAAGAGGTGCCAGATATAAGATAGAAAATCAGGAAGAATTTAGATCATACAGGGCCTTGCAAGTCTTCTAAGGAATTTGAATTTTATCCTAAGGAACTACTAAAGGATTTTTTTTTTAGCAGTGGTATAAGATATCCTGGTTTATATCTTTTAAAAATCTATTGAGTGCAGTTTGGGTAATGTATTGGCATGTGGCCATTTTGAAGGATATGGAGAGATAAATGCAGAAGTACAGATGAAGGATGATCCTGCCTTTCACTGGCCTAGAGAAATTGGAAATGAAAGAAGTAGATAGATTTGAAAGTTATTTAGCAGATGAAATCAAGTATTTTGAATTTTAAGTGAAAGACAAAAGGTAGAGTTATTCAAAAAATAACCCAATGTATACCATAGATAAAGTGACGATGACTGCTATGTAATTAATTGGCTTGGAGATGGCAGAAGAGAAAGATGAGGAAGAAATGTAGGAGAAGGAGGAGATTTAGGGCATTTTAATAAATTCATGTTTGAACATGTTGGTTTCTGAGTCAACCAATAAAGTGAGAGATACTTGTATGTAGCTGGACCCATGGTCTAAACCTTAGAAGAGATATCAAAGTTGGAAATATTGCTTTGACTGTTGTTAGTATACATATGTATGTATACACACACACATATAGACAGGGTGGACGCAATGTTCGTGTGCAATTTACTATGTTGAACTATTTTAAATTGTACATGAACTTTATGTCCAACCTGTATTATATATACAAATATGTTATGTCTATAAACTCATGGGCCATGTATTTTATGTAGTATATGCCTGGAAAGATAACTCATTTGTAGAAACATAATCCAAACAAAAATTTCAATTTGCTTTTATAACCATTTCAAATATAAGGGTAAAAAACAAGTTCTCAACCACTCCTACAAAGACCCTTCTATCTTCACTACTGTCTATAAAATCTTGATTCACCTACTGTCTTCCTCCACCAAAGGCTGCCCTTTCGTGGTGTCTTCACCCTGCACCATCCCTTCTGCCTTTACCACATGCCTTGCTGTGGACTTGTCGCTTCCCTCTAAAACTCCAATCACAAACACAGCTAATGTTTACATGATTATTTGGGAGAATGTTTTATAGAGAGGAATAAGGTAAAAACATATTTTCTTTTGAGCCTCAGAAAGAAATTCAAATAGCAATAGCAATAATTTCATCTTCCTAAATCCCAAGTACAGTAGAACTGCTATAAGTTGACCACACAATGGACTGTGACAAACTGGTCAACATGTGGAGGTGGTCAAGAAAAGGAACTGCCATTGAGTACATTTGGTGCATGTTGAATCTACGAAAATTTGGTCAATTTAAGGGAGTGGTCAATGTAAGGAGATGGTCAGCTACAGAGATTCCAGTAGGAAGTTGTACTGAACAGAAGTCTATCTCAAGTTCTCATCCACATAACTCTATTTATTTCAATGAGTAACAAGCATGCCATAAAAATCTTTGAGAACAATGAGAATGTCTCTGCACTAGTGTCAGATAAAGTATTACTTTTATAGCTACAATCCAAGTTCTGGATCTGGGATTTGTTATATAAATTGTGCAAAAATAAATTAAAAATGAAGGACACATCTATCTCTTATTAATTTATAGGGAAAATATTCTGATTTTTCCTGTTTTAAATTAATATTTTTATGATACTATTATGAATTCTTTTTTAAAGAATAATATGTAGTAAGTAGTATGTTCTTAATCTAAGACTTCTGGTTGTTTTAAATGCTTAATCTTTTTAAGTAGTATGTTCTTAATCTAACACTTTGGTTTTAAATGCTGAAATTTATTTGTGGCTTACACCATTTATTTGATCATTCACATCCTCTTTCCACCACTGACCTGGCTATGTCAGTACCTTTTTGTTTTGTGTGTTTTGCATCCTAGACACACATATTAAAGAAACTTCAAATGAACCCTGCCATCTACCACTTAGGAGTTAATTTCTGCAGTAGACAGTTTGCACTTGGGTGAGGTATTTAGGAGTCATTTCTGCTCTTTACTTTTATCTGTAACATGTGGGGAGATGGAGTTACAATAAAGAATGTTGTTCTGGAGTAATTGGTCTTATGTTTTTGACATCTGTACAACCTAGTTTCTGTAAATTTCCCTTGATGACACACTATGGATATGGCATGCAATATTTAAATTTCTACTGTGAATTGAAAGTGTGGAGATAAATTTTGGAGTGACCACAATGTGTTCTTTACACACCCAGAGACCACTGTGGTTATAGACCATAATAACTACAAGAAGGGCAAGCATGAATGACGTTCAAAACTCTGGCTATAAAGCTCTGACTGCACCTATAATGTTGGACTCTTTACATTGCAGTCTTTCAGCAGTATTTAAATATATAAGTATGTTGGAGTGACTTTGTGAAGTTCCGTTCATTCATTCTCATTAATCTATTTCCTTTTGTTGAATATAGTCATTCTTATGTGAAGTCTTAAATTTCTGAAAGTAAAACAAGTGTTCCATTGCCTTTCCAAATAAAAATTTATGATGTCTTTTATTATCTCTTATGTTTAACCAACAAAATGTATTTGTTTCAAGCCTTGATAATTTTGTTCTTTAAGAAAGTTTATTTCAGTATATTATGGGAGCACATGTTTTGGTTACACAATTTGCTTTTGTAAATTTTAAGTCAAAATTATAGGGGTGTTCCCCTCACACAGTAAGTGTACAATGTACTGTGTAAAGTATCCATTGGATGAGAATTTACCATTCTCCTTCCTCTTGCCCCAACCAAATTTCATTGATTTGTTTTTTTTTATACAGAATTTCACTCAGTCATTCTGGGGTTGAGTGTTACAGTCTCACAGTTACAGAAACCTCAAACTCTTGGGCTCAAGCCATCCTCTTGTCTCAGCCTCCTGCATGGGTGGGACTACAGATGCCTGTTAGGAGGTCTGACTAGTTTTTCTGTTTTTTAGGACAGCGGGCAACTTACTTTGCTCAGGCTGGTCTGGAACTCCTAAGCTCAGCCAAGGAGCTCCACATGCCTTGGCCTCTCAGAGTGCTAAGATTACAGGAGTGAGCAACCACGTCTGGCCAAGTTTTGCTTCCCTATGAATACATTTGTGTTGATCAAATAGTTCCAATTTAGTACTGAGTATTACATCTGACAATTAAGTTTGTGAACCTGTCACAGTGTGCTTAGGTTGGCAGTGCTGTACAAACAACTGGGTAAAGGTTTATACCTTGGTATATCAGTAGCTTGCAGTTGTGTTTGTGGCAACATGTGGTTATGTGTTGCTGAGTAGAATTCATTGTTGTAGTTGCATGCTTTTGTGTGTCATTGCAAAAATGCTAGAGCTTGTATTAGAGCAATGAGCAAAAATTTGTAAATTTCTTGTTAAACTTGATAAGAGTGGAAGTGAAATCAGGGACATGTTAGTCCATCTTTATGGAGATAATGTCATGAAGAGCAGCAGTGTACAAATGGACTAAAATTTTTTCTGAAAGTAATTGTACTCAATTTAAAGAGGAGAAGCTAGGCTGTCAGGTAGGGATGGAGCTAAGCAGAATGGGAGGAAGATCTGGAAATTTTTTTGAAAAAAAAAGTTAGGGTTAGTGTTAGGCTTATGATGCAGTCCTGTTTTCAGTCTTTTACGTAGTAAGTAGTATGTTCTTAATCTAAGACTTCTGGTTGTTTTAAATGCTTAATCTTTTTAAGTAGTATGTTCTTAATCTAACACTTTTGGTTTTAAATGCTGAAATTTATTTGAGCATTTAAAAATGGTTTAAGCATGGTGGTGGTTAAGCATCTCTATAGCAAGAACTTCAAAAGATTGAGGAAAGAAATTGCAGAAGATGGAAACAGACAGAAATGGGAGGAGGCGAGGGCAATTGGCTGCAACATCTGTCACCCCATTGATTGCCAGGGTTGATTCAACTAATCTGCTGGGCTAGGCAGGTGTCCCCTTTCTCCCTCACTGCTTCATGTGCATCCCTCTAGAGTGCTCTATCGAAGGGGATGACCTTCCCTGGTAGAGGAGGACTGTTCTTCAGTCAAGGGTATATGAGTAGCTGCGCTCCCCTGCTAGAACCTCCAATCAAGCTGTGGGATAGAAACAGAATTTTCATGGACTGGTAGAATCAACATTGTTAAAATGTGCAAACTACCCAAAGTGATCTACAGATTTAATGAAATTTCTATTAAAATACCAGTGTCATATTTTATAGATCTTGCAAAAATAGTTTTATGCTTTGTATGGTATCAGAAAAGACCTTGGACAGCCAATGCAATCTTAAGAGACAAGAACAAATCTGGAGGCATCACTTCAGGCTATACTACAAGGCTAACGTTATCAAAACAGAATAGTATTGGCATAAAAATAGAGGCGTGAATCTTTGAATCAGAACAGAGAATCCAGATAGGAAGACATCCTTGTATTGCCATCTGATCTTTGAAAAAGCAAACAAAAATATATAATGTGGGAAGGAGTCCCTGTTCAATAAAGACTGGGAGAACTGGAAAGACTTGGATAACTTTAACTTTGAGAAATTAATAAACCACCCCCAAACAATTGGTTTGTAAGCAAAAGAGGGGATTAGCTTTTTCATTAAATAGTTCCATTTTTATTAAGAAACTTCAAATATTATTTTTATACTTTTTAGAATTTTTCTCAACTCAAATTGTGTTTTGAAATTTATCACACTGATGTGTATTAGTGATAAAAATTGCTCATGTGGGCATAATTACTAGGAAATGGACACTCACATATCCATCCTTACTGCTTCATATATCTCACTTCCGTTTAACAAATTGTGCATGCTATCCTGTTCATTAGAGTAATTTTAGTAGGCATGAAAAGTATATATAAGGAGCAAATATAAGTGCAAATAATAGAACAATGAGGCTCTTTGTATCTCATTTTGGTCAAAGAAAGAATGAGAAGGTATCTGTACAAAAGAGGAAAGAATAATTAAATCAGTCTCTGTTCCTTTCCTTAGCACGTTTAGTACTAAGTGAAGAAACCTTTGTCAGTGGAATTCCTTTCTTGTGGTTGAGACCATCTTATGTACTAAGAATCCTGGGGAGATATAAAACAAGCATAGTACAAGACCTTGAAAATGTCAAGCTTTTTTCCTGAAATGGCATTTTCTCTGTAGGAGGTTTTCTTCTTTGGGGAGACCAGAGAAACCTGTGTCTCCCAGATAACAACATATTTCTTTTAAGTTTCACTCATTTTAGTAGGTTATTTTTCCTGTTAGATAACTGTCAGTAGCTTCTAGAAACTTACAAAAAAGAAGATGTTTAGTCTTTGAGTAAAAATATATTTTTTTCAGCTCTGTTTAGCTGGAAGTTTTATCTAGCAGTAGGCTGGCTTTTCTTCTGATATAAAAATAATGATACTCTCAACACACACATGAATGGTCTCTGATCTTATATTGGGACCAAGCAGGGTAGAACAAGTGGGAAGTTATTGACAATTAATTTATATTTCAGATTATAAAAATTTTTGTAACATAGGCCTCTGTGTATGAGATGTGCTAAATATGTATTTATTTCAGATGATGAAATGTGGTACAGATATTCTTCTCATTGTGCTTTCTGAGGCTAAATAATTCTATTCCTGATATGATTACATAAAATCCACTAACATATTCCATACAGAGTGTTTTTTAGTTTTTTGTTTTGGTTTGGAATTTAAATTCTAAAAGAAGAAATTATGTGATTTAATTTCTCACTGGCAGGAAAACCCTGACTAAATTGGTTTCATTTTATGCAGAATATCTGTTGGGAAAATTAATGATGAAGGAAGAATCTTTACAAGAATAAAATAATTCCCTTCTACTTTTGATATAATCACTCACAAATGCTTGATACACTAATGTTACATGATTAAATAAAACAAAGTCCTTGTCAGGCTAATAATGGCCTAGGAACTCCTTTTAAGAATCTATCTATGGAGTTTTTTCATGCTTGGTACCATCAACTCTGCTGTCTTTCCAAATTAAGAAAGTACTTAAAATTGGCATGCACTTCGAGTTAAATAGTCTTCACAAATCCCTGGTGGTCCATCAATAAATATTGTTCATTTTGCCTCTTAAATACTAAAAGCATGATTGAAGAAGAAAAGTGAGAGATGAGCTCTTTCCGCCATCTTTCCCTGCCACCATAATGGCATCTAGGCTGATACTCTTAAAATCAAATATGCCAAAAAGAGAGGCAAACTCCAGGTTCTGGAACCTATAAGGCCAGTCTCCAAATCCATTGTCCCTTTTCTAACTGTTATGATGAAGCATGGTTACACTGGCGAATCTGAAATCATCGATGATCGTAGAGCTGGGAAAATTGTTGTGAACCCCACCGGCAGGTTAAGCAAGTGTGTGGTATGATCAGCCCCAGGTTTGATGTGCAACACAGAGATCTAGAAAAATGGCAGAATAATCTTCTCCCATCCTGCCAGTTTGATTTCATTGTACTGACAACTTCAGCTGGCATCATGGATCATGAAGAAGCAAGAAAAAAATACACAGAGGGAAAAATCCTGGGATGTAATACATACTTAAAATAAAATGCCTTAATGGACTCTGGTGCTTCTACTTGGTTGTTTTGAGCCTTTATAGCAGTGTAGAAAGAGGCCCTGGAGATGTACAGCCATTGTATTCATCGGTGAATGCAGTTTCATGAAGCAAACAAGACAAGACAGCTTTACTATGCTTAGCCATTATCCTTGTTGTTCACCAGAGATTGGCATCTCTTGCTTTGGGTGGTTGAGTCTGAGTTGGAGTCCAGGTTTAGGGAACTGATACATGATTCCTTTACAGAGGGGTGTATTTTTTAAAAGGTAGAAACTTTTTCGAAAGTAATATATGCATAAGAAAACAATTACTCCTGCTCTCCAAAAACCCAGCTATTTGAAAAAAAAAGTGATAGATGAATTCAGCTGGACAACATTATAGAGTGTCAGAATTTAATTTTTAGTGCCCTTTTTTTTTTTCATTTGGAATATTTTAGAATCTTATTTAGCAGCCTTCAAATTGTTGGTTTTATTAAGATCGTCCAAAATGGGATGAATTAAGAAACTCAACTGAAACATCCTTCATTTGCTTTACTGTAAAAGCATAGAAAGATGGAGAATGGCCTAGAATGCCAAAGATTTGTGTACATTTATATCATTTCAAATTCAATTGTGCACTGAAGCAATGCAAAAATTATAATTCTGAGGCATTAGATATGTAAGCTGTGCAGTTGTTAAAATCAAATAAACAAATAAACAAGCATATATCTTCTCTACTATATTTATAATAGTGGAAAGACTATCTTGACAGACACAGTGGTAAGTTGTGTAGCATAGAGCTGCCAAGCAGAGCTCTCCAGCATGAGCAGCGGTGAGCAGCATGCTTTCTGAATAGCTTTATATTCCTTGATATTTGGTTTCTATCATTAATTCCATAATATCATATCTAAAAAACTATCAAAATTGTACTTGTGAAGGAAACCAACTATGATTTAAAAAGTGCATAACCAATCTATATGGAAAGTGTTTATTAAAACTATGTAAGTAAATTATTTATGGAAAAAATCTGAAATCATCAAGTTAGGGTCCATTTATTATATTTCACTATGAAGGAAAACAATGTATTGTTATCATAACTGATAACTATTGGTGATTCTCTTCACATATTCACCCCTATGAATACTCTCCAGGCTTCTCAGCAAAGAATACTTGTCAACTTATTGACAGCTCCAACAATAGGACCCAATTTTACAAATACCTACTCTTTTTGTTAATTAATTAATTTTTAATTTATTTTTAAATCATAGCTGTGTACATTAGTGCATTCATGGGGCACAATGTGCTGGCTGCATATACAATCTGAAATATTTTCATCCAAGTGTTTGACATAATCTTCATAGGATTTTCTCGTTTATTGTATGAAAACATTTGTAATCTACATTAAGTAGATTTCACCTGTACCCCTCTAAGATTTG
>CAUYRH010096012.1:0-44650 GCA_963574655.1 Perodicticus potto | reverse complement strand
TCACAGTAGTGCCAAAGAAGATGAAATATTTGGGAGTTTACCTAACAAAGGATGTGAAAGATATCTATAAAGAGAACTATAAAACCTTAAGAAAAGAAATAGCTGAAAATGTTAACAAATGGAAAAATATACCATGGTCATGACTGGGAAGAATCAACATTGTTAAAATGTCTATACTATCCAAAGCAATATATAATTTTAATGCAATTTCCTATTAAAGCCCCATTGTCATATTTTAAAGATCTCGAAAAAATAATACTTTGTTTTATATGGAATCAGAAAAAACCTCGAATAGCCAAGACATTACTCAGAAATAAAAACAAAGCAGGATGAATCACGCTACCAGACCTGAGACTCTACTATAAATCGATAGTGATCAAAACAGCATGTTACTAACACAAAAACAGAGAGGTAGATGTTTGGAACAGAATAGAGAACCAAGATATGAATCCAGCTACTTACCATTACTCGATCTTTGACAAGCCAATTAAAAACATTCAGTGGGGAAAAGACTTGCTATTTAACAAATGGTGCTGGGTGAACTGGCTGGTGACCTGTAGAAGACTAAAACTGGACCCACACCTCTCACTATTAACTAAGGTAGACTCTCACTGGATTAAACATTTAAACTTAAGACATGAAACTATCAAAATATTAGAAGAAAGTTCAGGGGAAACTCTTGAAGGAGTTGGCTTGGGTGAATATTTTATGAGGAGGACTCCCCAGGCAATTGAAGCAGTATCTAAAATACACTCCTGGGACCTGATCAAACTAAAAAGCTTCTGTACAGAAAGGAACATAGTAAGTATAGCAAGCAGACAGCCCTCAGAATGGAGAAAATATTTGCAGGTTATGCCTCTGACAAAGGTTTAATAACCAGAATCCACAGAGAACTCAAACATATTAGCAAGAAAAGAACAAGTGATTCCATCTCAGAGCGGGCAAAGGACCTGAAGAGAAACTTATCTAAAGAAGACAGATGCACAGCCCACAGACACATGAAAAAATGCTCACCATCCTTAATTGTCAGAGAAATGCAAATGAAAACTACTTTGTGATATCACCTAACTCCAGTAAGATTAGCCCAGATGACAAAATCCCAAAACCAGAGATCTTGGCGTGGATGTGGAGAAAAGGGAACATGCCTACATTGCTGGTGGGAATGCACACTAATACGTTCCTTTTGGAAGGATGTATGGAGAGTACTTAGAGATCTAAAAATAGGCCTGCCATTCAATCTTATAATTCCTTTATCAGGTATATACCCAGAAGACGAAAAATCACATTATAAGCTGGGTCTGTAAGCATTCTGAAGAACAATGGCTGCTGGGTCTGTAAGAACTCTGAAGAACAATAGCTGTATCAGAAACTGTGTACAAGGCCTGGGAAGGAACATTAACCAGGCCAACCGCTACCTGGTCAATAGTCAACAATCTCCTATAAGCTAACACCCATTGTGGGAATTTATGTAATGGCCAAGGTTGAGATCAAAAGAACAGTTAAAGCCCTGACATATGAGCAGAAGGGCTTGCACCCTAACCACAGAGGGAAATGTTTCTGGGTGGAGATAAGGGGAAAATTCCTCTTTTCCACCGATTCTTCAGAGGAGAACTGATGCCACCTTGTCTGCTCCACAGAGAAACTAAAGGGGTCTAAATTCCCCCAAGGAATCTGTGTGCGTGACCACAGACAGGAGGCTGCCCCAACACAAGGCTCAGGTTCTGGATTTCTCAAGGCTGTACAGACCTTTAAAGTTAATGATTATGAATAGAATATGAATTAACATACTTATTCATGGAAACTTCTGATATTTTGTACCCTTAGTCAGTTTACTCTCTTGGCTAAATAAGAAAATAGCCTTCAATAAAAGCTGGGTGGAACAAACACTCAGGGCCACTCACTGAAGCCCCACAAGCTAGCAGTGGTCCCCTATGCCCACCTTTCAAAATTATATTCTGTGTGTCCTGACTCTTTATCTCTCACTGCTTTTAGTTTCACTTTCCCCAGTCCATTGCAGCCACAGGTTCCACAGATCTTAAGAGACCCTGCCCTCAACACAGAAGATGTCAAGTCTCCATCTTTTTATGGCTGAATAGTATTCCATGGTGTACATATACCACAATTTGTTAATTCATTCATTGATTGATGGGCACTTGGGTTGAAGCCACATCTTGCCGATTGTAAATTGAGCGGCAATAAACATTCTAGTGCAAATGTTTTTATGATAAAATGACTTTTTGTCTTCTGGGTAGATGCCCAGAAATAGATTTCAGAATTAAATTGGGAGGTCTAATTTGAGTTTTTTAAGGATTCCCCATACTTTTTTCCAAAATGGATGTATTAGTTTGCAATCCCACCAATAGTGGGTAAAAGTGTTCCCTTCTCTCCACAACCACACCAGCATCTGCAGCCTTGAGATTTGTGATGTGGGCTTTTCTCACTGGGTCAAATGGCATCACAAAGTAATTTCAATTTGCCATTTCTCTAATGATCAAGGATAATGAGCATTTTTCAACTGTTTGTTTGCCATTCACCTGGTTTCTTCAGAGAACGTTATGTTTAAGTCTCTTACATAGTAATAGATGGCATTGTTTGCTTTTTTTATTGATCACTTTGAGTACTCTATATATTCTGGTTATCAAACTTTTCTCAGATTCATAACATGCAAATATCTTTTCCCATTCTGAAGGTTGTCTACTTGTTTTTGTGTCCAGTGCTATACAGAACCTTTTTAGCTTAATTAAGTCCCATTTATTTATTTTTGTTTGCCAATGGAGTGTTCTTTCTTAAGTCTTTCCCCAGGCCAATATGATCAGGAGTTTTATCATGCTTTCGTCTATGATTTTTATCATTTTGTGCCTAAGATTTAATTATTTTATCCATCATGAGTCAGTTTTCAAAAATGGTGAAAGGTGCAGGTCCAATTTCTGTCTTTTACATGTGGCTATGCAGTTCTCCCAGCACCATTCATTGAATAGGGATTCTTCCCCAAGTATATGTTCTTTTTTGGTTTATCAAAGATCAGGTGACTGTAAAATTCTAGTTTCATCTCATGGTTTTCTATTTGGTTCCAAGCGTCTATGTCTCTATTTTGGTGCCAATACCATACTGTTCTGATTATTATGGCCTTGTAGTATACCTGAAAATCTGCTAGAGTGATGCCTTCAGCTAGTCAATCCTTAAGGGGCTATTCTTTTCCTTAGATTCTTACTTGGATTAAAACTTCAGACTACAGTTCTAAAGAGAGTTTTACTAAATATTTCTCTGTTAATCAGATGACTAAGCTTTTATATTTTATTGTCTATATAAATATTGTGTTATACTTTTAAATATATGGTGTTTATTAAAAAAATTTTAATAGTCCACAGTAATGTAATTTTTCTAGTGTTTTATTCCCAACTTTCATGTGAGTAAAAGCATTATTTTCCCTGAAAAAAAGTGGGCAGAGAGATTAACATAAAGAGATTAACAGAAAATGTAAGGGTAGATGTACAATGCATCCACAGGACAAAGGGCTCAATTACAACTTGAACGTTACCTTAGAAACAAAAACAATGTAACCTAAACATTTGTATCTTCATATCAATCTGAAATTAAAAAAGCAAAATTATCAGGCACACCAAAAATTAGGAAAATATGACCCATAAAAATGTAAAATTAATTAATTTAAATTAAAAAAGGAGATTAACAAAAATAAGTAATAATTAATTCACTATTAATAAGTTATTACTAAGTAAAATAAGACTTGGACACAAGCTCTGTGATACCACAACTAATTGATCTAATAACTTAGAAAGCTGCTAAGCAACTTCTTTGCAGGAATCACAGACAGCATGGATCCAGAGGACAAAGAGGGTATTTTCAAATCCTGAGTGGAATAGAGCATGATGGCATGAGATTTCATCACACTACACAGAACAAAGAGAAATTTAAAACTTATGGATTGTTTATTTCTGTATTTTTTCCATTTAGTATTTTTAGACCGTGGGTGACTGAGACCGCAGAAAGTGAAACCTTATGTAAGGGGGAACTATTGTAATTATAAATTGATAACAGAGCTTTAAAGGCACAACAACCAGGTACTCAGAAGGCACATAAAAAAAGAAACTGTCATGGGCTACGAAGTAAAGAAAGGGTCAATCATGAAGGTCACTAATCATGAAAGTGAGGTGGGAGGAGAGAAAATAATTCCCATCAAAAGAACACAAAAGCTCTGAAGCACTGGGAAGCATTGTGTGTTTCAAGAATTTAAAGAAAGCTAGTGAGTTGGAAAAAGAGAGAGAGAGGTGGGGGAAAGATGCATGATGAGACAAGAGAGGTGAAGTGAGACAAGTACAAATTTGTGTATATATCTATGATCAAAGAGAAAACAGTGAAGAGTTTAAAGTTGTGAGTTTAGAAGAAGGGAACCTGATCAGATTTCCATTGTGAGAACATTCCTTTCACTGCAATGTGGAAATGGAGAAAGAAGGCCAGGGGGAGGTGTAAATTCTGCTTTGAAGGCTATTATAACAACCGAGGCAGGTCTGTAGTATCTACCTCCTACACCACCAATCAAGGTGTAGGAGATATAAAGGGAAAAGATGGCCAGAGGCAGGTAGCTCTACACATATGCAGGTAGCAGCACTGGCAGCATCTAGGGTTAGGGAAGGCAGAAAAGGTAAGAGCAGTGAGGATGAGGTGTTGGTTCTAGAAAACACAACTGGACAGATGGTGGTTCTGGTCATCACCTAAGACATAGGAATCAGTGAGAGGGATCTAATTTCACAGGAAAGGAACAATAATCCTGATAAGTGCCCTCTGACATAGTGTGATTAAATTCACTTTACAGGTGAGAAAACTGAGAATCACATGAGAGAAGTGACCTCAGTTCCTCTTTTTTATAAATGGCAGAGCCAGGAATGGAGCCTAGGTCTATAAGACTCTGAAATTTGTGCCCTTGAGAGTTATCCTTTTCTATTCTTTTCTTTTAAGATCAAAATAGTGAGTTATGGTTTAAGGTACAGAACTCTGGGAATTGAACCAATTTCTTATCTAAATTCTTACACAGGAAAAACTCCCTTTACAAGAAGAAGTGTGTATGTGGGCTGTTGGGGGAGGAGTCTTCACTGTTCCCAAATTACTTCCATTTGAAAGACAAATGAATGACTTACCACTGCTTTTCACTCATGTATAATGTTGTAGTAACTGCCTTTATGCATAACTCTTTATTCATATGTAGGGTTATATATAGGCTCTATGTCATAACCACTTTCTGATCGGATGTTCTGGTATGTGTCTGAAAGACCAGTAATCTGCATTTAAGTGTGTCAAAGGAGGGAGACAGTTTTTTTATATTAAAGATAAAGTAACAAACCAGTATTTCATAGTAAAACTGTAATCCCAACTGTCTAATAGCCTTATTGGGAGAATTAAATGACTTTATCAGTACCTGACATGTAATAAGCACTCAATAAACCTAGACATTATTATTAGTTGATTATATGATTGGGTTTTTCTCACTGTCACCTTGTATCCTTATTGGGATTATCTTCACTCCCAGCAACAGCTTACTTTTGTCCTACGTCAATCTAAGCTCACCTCTTTATTCAAAGCCTAGCATAGAACTCACTAATTTAGAAAAATAAAAAGTCCTACCAGAAATAGAAAAAAAAAATTTTTTTTTTAATTCATCAATTCTTTTGGCAAATAAATTTCCATCCCTGTTTTGGGCATTGAGTACTTCAGTCAGTGAATCAAACTTCTTGCTTTTGTAGATCTTACATTATACTGAGGAAAGACAATCACCAGACCAATAAAAATAAACATACACATGTTGTCATTTGCCACGCAGCCATGCAGGGTGAATGCTAGTTAGAAATTAAACAACACAAAGGATACAGAGAATTACGGTGGGATGGAGATATTATTTTATCAGGGTAGCCAAGGAAGATCTCTTGCTTATTTAACATTTGAGTAGACAACCAAATGAAGCAACAGGGTAAGAAAAGTAGAGAGGAGGAGGATGGAGTGCGCTGTGTCTGTTCAAGGAACAGCAAGGTGGTTGATGCAATTGAAGTAATATGAAAAGGAGAAAAAGAAGAGAAATGAGGTCAGGGACTCAGGCAGAGCCAGATGGTGTGCCAAGTTATTCTGGGTAAGATGGGGAGGCACTGGAGTACATTAAGAGAGGAGTAATGTGATCTGACTTGGGTTTCATATTTAAAACACAATCACTCTGGCTGCTACGTGGCATTGGACAGTATCAGGGTAAGAATAGAGATGAGATGGTTTTAGATTTTTCCAGCGTTATGGTTATGAAAGTAGCAAAATCAGAGATGACCAGGTCCTGTCTATATTTCAAAGATCTAGCCAACATGTTCTGTTAATATATGAGATGTAGGAGGTTGAAGAAAGGAAGACATCATGGATAACGCCAAGTCTTGATGTCAGAGCAGCTGGAAGAATGGGATAGCCATTTGCTACCATCTTAGCAGAGATGGAGAAGATTGTGAGAGCAATGGGTTTGGGAGGGAAAAGGAAGAGTTCAGTTTTGGACACATTAAGATGGAGTTGGTTATTAGTAATGAATGTGCTGATATCCAGTAGATAGCTGGATAGATTTGACAGGAGAGAAATGAGGGCTGAAAATACAAATTTTGGAGTCATCATCCTAGAGAAGGCATTTATAGCCAAGGGACTGAATAACATCACTAAGAACAAATGTGGATGAGGTTGGAAATCTGAGGACTCAGGCCTTGAAGCACCTCAGCCTCCAGAACTGGGGAAGAGGAGGGCAAAGGAGACTGCAGTAGGGAGAGAATGGAGAGCTGTGTCCTGAAGAACATGTTTCAAGGGGGACTGAGAAACTGATGCTAGCAAATGACAAAATAAAATGGAGTTCTAGGTCTGAGTGCCTCAAATTTTAAATGTCACTTTTCTACATTACTTTTTCACCAGTTTATAAACAATCTGTTTCAAGGCCCACATCTGGCAGCCACTGGGCCAGATTTTACCCACAAATATATTTTGCTTGGCTGGCAGAGATGTTTTTAAAAATATATTGAATTTGAAAGCCTTTATGTGGGTCCTACACTCTGCCGTTAACAAAAGGCCTCTATGTTTTCTTTAAAGTAGATGAATGTTCTCGGGTCTAGCAAGCATGTACGATCATGATATCAAACACACATACAAATGAAAACAGTTATTATTGTACTTAAACATATCTCCTCATTCACAATGTAAGAAATTCAAGGGCACATCCTTTGGAATTTCCGACTATATCTAATTCTGTGACCATGGCAGGGACATTTATGGCCCCTAAGAATATTCAATGCCCTATTGCCAGCAATCGGAATATATTATTATGTTTACCTGGCAAAAGCAATTTTGCAGATGTAATTTAAGGTTAGTTGGTAGAGTGTAAAATAGGGACTTTATCCTGAAATATCAGGATGGGCCCATTGTAAACTCTCAAGCACCTAAAGGCAGAAGAAGAGAGAAGTTAGAGAGATTCAAAGTGCAAGGAGAATTTGTGCTTGCTGACTTGAAGATGGGGAAAGCCACATGTCAAGGAAATGCTGACCTCAGATCTATGATATATCCACAAGTAACTGAATTCTGTCAACAACCTAAATGAACTTGGCAGCAAATTCTTTCCCCAGAATGGCTAACGCTTTGCTTTTGGCCTTTGAGACCCTGAGCAGAGTACACAGGCACAGTACACTGGATTTTTGACCCACAGATCTCTGAGATAATAAACTTTACTTAAGCAACTAAGCATGTTCTGTTATATAGCAACAGATAACTAATATACTATCCTTTATCGAGTATTGATATTAAAATGTATCCATGGTTATCACAAGTCCGTATTTTTCTAGAGAAAAAAAAAGAAAATTTCTTAGATCATTCTCTTGGACTCACATCCCCTAAATTCAGAGCTCCTATCTGTACCATCTGGCAAATACTTATTGTCCATCTTCCTTAATTTTTATGTTACTCAACTTTGCATGTGCATATCTATAATTTCTGTTTAATAGACTGAAATTTTCTTGAAGGCAAGTACTGGGTCTCTGTCCTCAAAATTAAATTGTAGAAATCTGATCTGACCAGGTCACTGCAGTACATAAAACTATTGGTTGGCTTTCAAACAGCATTAGCTCAGGACTCACACCTGTAATCCTAGCACTCTGGAAGCCGAAGGCAGGTGGATCACCTGAGCTCAGGAGTTCAAGACCAGCCTTGAGGAAGAGCTAGACCCTGACTCTACTAAAAAAATAGAAAAAACTAGCTGAGCATTGTGGCAGGCACTTGTAGTCCCAGCAACTTGGGAGGAGACTGAGGTAAGAGGATCGTTCAAGCCCAAGAGTTTGAGGTTGCTGTGAGCTATGATGCCATGGCAGTCTACCTGGGGTGAGTGAGACTCTATAAAAAATAAATGCCTTGGGTGGAGAGAGGGTAACTGGCTGGATCACACCTATGGTGCATCTTAGAAGGGTACAGATGAAACTTACTAAATGCAGAATACAAATGTCTTCATACAATAACTAAGAAAATGCCATGAAGGCTATGCTAATTGTTTGATGAAAATATTTCGGATTGTATATGAAGCTAGCACATTGTACCCCATGATTGCACTAATGTACATAGCTATGACTTAATAAAAAAAAAATAAAAAATAAAAATAAAAAAAGAGTAGAGAAGCAAGAATCAAATGTACTCAATTCTAATATGAAGGCAGTAGATGAGCTAATACAAGGGGAATGAGTTAGCAGGGAGAAGGGAAGGGGATGGGGGTCATTGTGTATGGCACACCTTTTGGGTGCAGGACACAATTATAAGAGGGACTTTATCTAACAAAATTATGTAACCTAATTCTTTGTACCCTCAATGAATCCCAAAACAATAAAAAAAAGTGGTTTTGTGAAAAAAATAAAAATAAAAAATAAATGCCATTAGCTCAAACAGAGATTTCTAGGCATGACCAACACAGATGGAGAGCATGATGGGCCCTCTCTCCTCCCTACTTCCATTTCATAAGACATCATGGTGCCTGACCGCTGGATCTCCAGCCACAGAAGCTTAATCTCAGTCTTCCTGAATGGCTGTGCTCTCTCCTCCTCCAAGGTGTTTGCAGACGTTGTCCCCCTCACCCCTGGCCTCCATTCTATGCTTGATAAATTACAACCACTCCTTTTGATAGCAAGTCTGTGGTCACTGCTTCCTCTGAGAAGTCTTTCCTAGACTCTTTTACTTGGTCAAAGAATATTTTTATAAAGAACCTGTAGGTTGTCACAGTATCATTCCTACCTTATCGTAGTTTCATTTAACACTCATCTGTGACAATCCATGTCTAATCCTACCTGTAAAAGATGTCAGAGACCTTGTCTGTCTTTCTAGTACATTCCCTAATGGGGTGCCTGGCACATAATAGTTGGTTTAAAAAAAAAAAACTGTGAAATAAATGCACATGTAAGTGTCCTAGACAAAATGATGTCATCCCCTGAAGACGTCCATTTCCTAATCACAGGAACCAGTGACTATGTTAGATTACATGGCAAAGTGACACAAGGTTCCAGATGGAATTAGGGTTTGCTTATCAGTCAGCCTCATGAAGATTATCCTGGATCATGCGGGTAGTCTCATATAGTTGCAAGGGTTTTTTTTTAAGTAGAAGAGGGAGGTAAAAGAGGAGGATCAGTCAGAACCAAACGTAACAGAGGAAGAAAGTCACAAACAGATGTAAATGTACAGTTGTTGGCTTTGAGGATAAAATAAGGGGAACATGAGCCAAGGAATGAAGCAGCCTCCAGAAGCTGAGAAAAGCAAAGACACGGAAAGCCCCTTAGAGCCTCCGGTAGGAACGCAACCCTCCAAACGCCTTGACTTTATTCCAGTGAGACTGATAAAGAATTTCTAACTTACACAAGTAAAAGTTAATAAATTTGTGTTATTTACGCCTCTAAGTTTGCAGGAACTTGTTATAGCAGACTATTAGTTTTGCCCACAGAAAACTAATGCAGTAACTTACACCATTGCTTTGTCCACAGAAATTCAATACATGCCTTTGTTGGCTTCAGATGAAACAGTATGTATTGAGCAAAATTGAACTGTTCACAATTCAATGCATGGTGACAAAATGTATACACTTTAGAGCTAGGAAAAAAAAAACTTAAAAATAGCACCTCTAACCTCTCTCCTATTACAGATTTTGAAAAAGTGAAGTTCATGTACATAAAATAACTAGCAAAGATGTACACAGATAGCTGGCTGGTGGTCTCTCAGGGAGACCACTTATGTTGTAAGATACTAAGAGAAAAAAATTAACAAGGAGAGTTAGGGGAACAGCTTTGGATAATCTGCTCTACATATGGTGATCTTGAGGGGTAACAAGTAATACAGCATTTTTCTGCCTTGCAAACTAAAAGGCTAGGGGGTCTCTACCCAATTTTTCGAAAGAATACTAAATAACGAATACAATAACAAATAACAGATTGGCTGCAAGAGGAGGAAAAAGTACTCTTTGAGTAGGCTTTGCCACATGGGATTAGTGACTCTCATTATCTGTTGCTTGAGTTAAAAAAAAATTGCTCTCATTATATAAATAGATTCCTTTGCTCTTTAGAACAAAAATTAATGTGTGTTTAGGTTGTAAAATGAAATACTGGCAAACCAGAGAGCTAGCTATTATATTAACAAATATCGGTGGTTTCTTTTGTGTCATAATAGAGTAGGTTATTGGTTCAAGTCACTAGTGTGACTTGCTTTTTACAAGGGAGATTGTTTAAAATTGTGCTGTTTAAGACCTGAATGCGTGTCTTCTATTACCTAGACGATCTGGGAGATTTAAAGTACATAAGAAAAGAGTGCATGCAAAGCATCATCCTATTCTGAGAATATAATGGAAGAATAATGAACACACAGATAATTTATACAACATCAGTGGCCTTCAGTGTCAGCAGATTTCAGTTAGACATTGTCACGAGAAGGACAAAGCAATGGGATTTCTAAACAACAGACCCTCTAAATGAAGACAACCAGTCACTGTTGGTGGAATATAGATATTGTGGTCTTGGTTTTCCTATGTAATTACGAACGTTTTGTTCAACCTGACAAATTCTAATGGAAAACATAATACTGCCATAACACAGGTATTTGCGAGTCTCATTAATATTAGTAGAATCAACTCTGGTTAACAGAAAGTATGACGCAAGTGCAAATCATTATTAAAGAGACTGTGTACAAATGAGAAAAAAATGACTAATAGTAACATATTGTTCTGGGATGTCTTCCCCCAAGCAAGGCAAAAAATATCAGTCAACCAGTCAGCCAGGCTTTATTTAGTACTTAATCTGTTCTTCAAAGTATCCAAGCCTAGGGATATAAGAGAAGCAGGTGGCCACCACATTTACAAGAACAACTAATTCTAATGGCTCGTGGTTACTGAGAACTCACTGTGTGCCAGAATCGTTTTTACCTGGTTTAGTTATAATCTTCATAGCAACCCAGCAGTGTGTAAATTTCCATTCCCGTTTACAAATGAAGAACCCATGGGGAAAGTTGTAAACAAGTATCTTCCTAAATGGTACACAGCTAGTTCATGTGGAGTCCAGACCCACCCCAAAGCAGGTCTCCCTTGACCTCTGCCGTGTCTCCTCAGAAATAGTACAACACACTGCCAAGAGCCATATTAGTACCAGAGTTCTCACAGAGCGAACTGTCGGTTCCATCAGCAAACACGTTTGCAGCCTTTAGAAACCAGTCATCATGATGGTTAAATGCTCAGATTTTGGACCAAGGTTGTCTGGATTCAATCCCACTTCCCTCAGTTAGGAAAGTTGTTTGGGGTGCATCAGATTTTTATCTCTACCACCTCCATTGGAGGGTTATTAGGAAAAACGTACATACAGCACCAGCTTCCTTATAGGATCACAGGAGGGAACACATACACAGCACTTAAAACAGATTCTGACCTATAACTGATGCTACAGGAATGTTAATTATTATCACTGTGAGTCAAAGCACGAGGAGGCATGACAAAGATTTAGACGGGCAGCATTGAATTCATAAAGCAGAAAACACCTGAAGGTGGATCAAATCTGTTCCTTTGCCAAGTGTCCATCTGAGTGTGAGCCCGTGCATGTAGTAGTCCCTAGAAATTAACTGGATAAATTACTGGGCTTGTCCTCAAGTTTTTCAAGTCCTCATAAATTTATCATAGAGGCCAGTCTGGGACAAGCAAGTATGTTGTTTGGTGTCAGGAGACTCAGTCAAACAAACAAAAATCAATGCTACTCTTATTCTTCACTTCAGCCTACAGTCCGATTACCCCTCCAGTACGCCTGACCTTCTTTTGGCAACATCCAGCTCTCTCCATCTATTTATATCTTCTAGTCAATCAAAACTGCCACCTCAAAAATGACAAAATTCTTTTCATCTCTCCATACAGAGGCCTTTTCCGCTTCTTTCCCAGCCCAACTCTCTCACACTCAACAGTTCTAAGTGATCTGACTTTCTAAATACCTGTCACTGTTTTATCCCCTGTGCCTTCTGTTATCAGGGCCATTATCTTTCTACCTTATTCTTTTGCCATATAAGGACTAGTCCTTCCAGACCCAGCTTAAACAGAACTCTTATGCAAAACCATCTCTAATCTATTCAGGACAATCTCCTCCCCTTTTGTACTCCTTCTAGCCAACACCTGTATCTGTGCTGCCCTTGTCAAGTTGTGCAGCAGCCGGTCTTGACTTCTTGTCAATGCCAAATTCCTTAAACACAACTACTATCCCTGGTATCTACCACTGTAGTAGCTGTTCAGATTATTTAATTAGTTTCTACTGTGCTCATATTCTATGCCATAAAATTTAACACTTAGCTTTTCACACACTACTTGATACATTTGTTACAGGAACAAGAAATCTGTCTCTTGAGTAAAATCATAGTAAATAAATGAACAAATAGTTGATGAAGTGATTTCCTATCTCTCTCGCTCTGTTCTCTGAGGCATACAAAAGAAATCTCCAAAGAACTTGGTATATAATTGGGAGGAAAGATATCAACTCAGACTTAGCTTACTCCATTCTTAATTATAAATCTCTTTTATGCTTTTTAATTCATCTCCTGTTTGTGTCACCCACAGTGATAGGGCTCCGGATGATAATCACGAAGTTGATTTATATTATGTCATGAACCTGTCCTATGACTGGCATCACTGGAAATAAAATTTTCTGTGCTTAGGAACCAGAATTACAGAATGCCATGCATATGCACAGATGGGTGAGCAACTATTAGAAAAAGAAGGCTTTGGGGAGCCATAACAAACCAGGATTAATTCTGTATAGAAAAAGGAAATTACCCTAAAGGGTAAGTAGTATGAAAAAAAAACAGGATGAGTGTTCTTTATATGAAATGAGAACATTTTATTTAAAAAATTAGAAAATAATAAAATCCACCTCTACATTTTATTATTTTACAATCATCCTTTCTCTACGATAATAATAGGAATAATATATATTGCTATCATTTTATCTCATTCATATAGGATTTCCTGGGAAAGAGGGACAGAATATACCTAAGAAAATATATGTGTTTATGCCTTTTTCAACCTTGAAGAGATTCTTCAATACTCTCTGCCAGATGGGATACTAGGAAAGCCTTTTCTGATGTCTTTTCTGAGTCCTCATGAAATCAAGATGACTTGCTAATGAAAATTATTTCTTCTTTTTTAAATCTGTCTGGTCCATGACAAATTCCAGGGTAGACCTGGTAGGTCAATGATGGCCTTCATTCCCAATTCCTAAGAAAAATGCAAAAAAGGATGAATAGCAATGGGTGTTTCTTTGTCTGGTCAACAATTATTGAGCATTTCGTGAATGCACATCAGTGTGTCACTTACTAAAAATGAGAAATAAAAAACTTGTACAGATAAATAAGAATAGTTAATTACTGAGTGCTAAGAGCTTTACATGAATTATGTGATGATCCTTGATGTATTAACATTCTCCTCATTTTAAAGGTAAAGTAACTGAAGCTTAGAAAGATTGAATAACTTTTCCAATGTCATATTACTTACAAGGTGGCAAATTGAGGATTCATATCCAGGGATATCATGTTACAGAAATAAGTTTCCTAAAAGAAAGGGCATTGAATTGGACCTTCGTGTATAAACAAGTACATTAGTTAGCTTATGCTGGGATATGCTGTAGGAACAAACAATCCTCAAATCTCGGCAGTTTCTTTTTTCTCTTTGTATTACCTATCTATTGTGGTTAAGTGGCACCTTTTCCTTTTTTGATTTTGCAGCCAACTAGGTCAGCAGAGTATGCTCTGTATGTAACACACCTATCCAGTGGCAGATGAAAACGAATAATGATAGAATCATACAACAACTCTTAAACTGCAGCTCAGAAGTGGCTTAAGTAACTCTCATTCATGTTTTACTGGTCAAAACAATTTACGGGTCAGGTTTGCTGTTAATAGAGCACAGATGTAGAATTCTCCTGTGGGGGAAGATAGTAGACTTTGAAAAATATATTATAGCAAGGTTTAGAGAAGTCAAAATGAAAAAGAACATTCTAAATAGAGGAAATAACTTGGCTTCAATCACCATAAAAAGTAAGCAAGTACTTACACAGAGTGAAATTTCAAGTCAATGTGGAGCATTATTTAAGAGGTTCAGAAAAGGACAATGGTTTGGAAATATTTGTAGGCTGATCTCACACAGTTTGTTTAACAGAGAGGCAGTTAAATGAAAAAGAAAGAGGAAAAAGAGACTGACTCAGGTTTGCAGAGAATAGGAAATTTCTCCTCCCCTACTGTGTGCCTAAATGCCTGGCAATAATACCTGTACAATTTAGACAGTGATACCAAGCACCACCGTCTAGTCTCTGATCTACTCTCACGACTTTGAGCAGGGCTGGACATTGAAGGCCACCTGTCTAAGCTCACAGACCTCGGGTCTGGGTAAATTGGCCACTCACTGTCCATAGCATTGAAGTAAGAAAGGCAATTTTTCTATTAACACCCTTTTTTCTCTAACGCAACCTACACAACTAAAATCATTTTTCACTTGGAGAGCAACTGAGCCCTTGAAGGGTTGAGATTGCCTTAAGGTTACTTCTGTGTTTGATCCTAGGATAAAGAATAAAACATGGGTGTTTTTTCTAATTTTACAGTGAGCTCTCATTTCCAAGGAGACTTCATCTAAGCTATCTATACAATACCAAAGTATCCTGCCAATATAGCAGAAACACTAGGCAAATAGAAGCTTGGCTTCAACATCAGATAAATGGTTGTTATCTACCTGGTGACTGATGACCTGGGATGAACTTCAACTCATCTCAGTATGTTAAAGACATTTTATTAAAATCAAGTCCATCTCACCAAGAGCTCCTCAAATCTCCATCAGTAGCTTAGGTGTATTTTAATTTTAATATATTAGAAACCAAAATGAATAACGTATGTCATTAGAAAACCAGTCAGCCTCATAGAGAGTCTGTGGTCCCATCAGAAGACAGCAGAGCTAAGACTTGAGGCTATGGAACCTAGGTAACATTTTTACCCTGTTTAGTCACTTGACCCAGAAAACCCTAAAGTGCATGCTGCTAAAAATAAATCTTCCATAATCTCTGAGTGATCATGCAAAAGTAGAAAATCATTTTATATAAATTTCTAGGGGAGCTGGGTGGTGGCTCACGCCTATAATCCCAGCACTTGGGAGGCCAAGGTGGTTGGATTGCCTGAGCTCACAAGTTCAAGACCAGCCTGAGCCAGAGCAAGACCTTATCTATAAAAATAGCCTTGCGTTGTGGCGGGCACCTGTCATCCCAGCTACTTGGGAGGCTGAGGCAAGAGAATCACTTCAGCCCAAGAGTTTGAGGTTGCTGTGAGCTATGATGCCATGGCACTCTACCAAGGGCTATAAAGCGAAATTCTGTCTCAAAAAAAAAAAAATTCTAGGGAAAAGAAAGCAACATTAGAGAGAAAACCAAGTGCCTAGAACACTGGAATTTTTACCACTACATCTTCAGCATAAGGGAAATTCTTTTAGGTAAATTATGATTGTGACCGACCACTAGTGGAAGACATGTTTCCAATTCTAAGACTTCCCTCTAGCTTACTAAATAAGAAAAGCATTTGTCGAAACAAAATTTTAAAACAAATGAAAGAAATGCTTTTTTAATCTGGATGACACCCTCTGAGCCTTAGCCACAGAGCAGTGTTCAAATCACAGAATTTTTAGAAATGTTATGGAATTAAAAATTCTATAACCTTGACTTGAAACAACCCTTGGAAACATCATTGCAAAACATCTTCAAGGGCTCTCAGAAAGCTCCAAGCCAATAGATTTCAAACATTTTTTTCTCTATGTCCCTGGATGGGGAGAGAAGGGAAAGCCAGAATTATCAGGATTCATTGTTTTTTTTGCAAACTTTCATCACAGTATGCTGTTTTTAAACATAGTATTATGTATTGGACTTCTATGAAATATTTCTCTTGAAGAACATATTCTAGTGCTTTGAGGAAAGCAAAACAAAATAAAAACCTTTGAGAACTACTGCTCCCAAGAAGAGAAATTAAATAAGAAATTCAACATGGACATGGGGTCCACTGCCCCTTAGTGCCACCAGGAGCAGGGAGAGGGAGGGGAGTAGCAAAATGATTCTTAGAAACAGAAGCAGCAGGAACGAAGAAAAAAAAAAAAAACTCACCATCACATTACCCTCGCTGCACTCAAGCAGAAAGGTTCCGCTCTTTGCTAAACATTGCAAGCAACCAGCTGGGCTTGTCATGCCTACTTAATAGCAGCACTTTAAGAAAGTGTTGTCATTTTCTTGTCGTACTCATTTCTCTACCCTCTATTATCTTTTCAAAATCATATTACAAAATATTATGAGCTTCCTGTATCAGACACTTTGGGTCTTAGTCACTCAATTATTAAAATTGTATGATTCTTTAAATTGCCATTATGTGTGGGCTGTCTTTACCAAAGCGACAAAGCAATTGAGTTAACCCAAATGGTGCTATGATTGCAGGATCAGAACATGGAAAATTATAGCATTGGAGAGAGAAAAAAAAAATAACAGCTATTTCACATCAGTGCCAATAAAAATCCTGGGAAACTCACCACGGCACCATTATGTTAGACAGAGCAAAGCAAATGCTCCCAATGTATTACCATGCTGGGTAATAGAAAAACAAAGCCATTGAGAGCTCTTAGCTCTATACCTACTTATTCCTCTGTAGTAAACAAGGCACTCTAGTAGTGTGACATGCTCTGTGTTCCACAAGGGCAATTCTGACCTGCTGGTGGCTGTTCCTCATTTCTCCTGTGCCCATCACCACGTGATCTCTGTACATCTGCTGTCAGAGCTACAGATATCTAGGGTTGGTTCTGCTGCCTGTGTCAGCAGAAAACTATTAGCAGAACTCTGTAGAAACTGGGCCTTGCAGGAGTCGTCCACAGGCCAAGCTGCTCTATGACATCAACTCTCTGGGCTTGATAGCTACTCACAAGGCCAACCTGAAAGGGTCAGTACATTATCTGTGGAATGGGAAAAAGTGTCCCAACTCTCTTGTTCCTCCGACACAGACATCTGAGCTAGGTTTACATAATATCCGCCGGCAAGTTCAGCCTAACTCCAAACTGTGGACCCAATCCTGTTTGTCAGAGAAGATGAGGTACAATAGAACAGGCAAGAAGTTTACACTCAAATGCCCAAAGGGATACATGGCGTATGAATAATGGAGGTAGATATTACAAGAAGTACAACAGCAGGGAGTGGTAGAGACGAGGAAGTCCGCGCCCATCCAGAGGAGGCAGCACAGTGCAACTGCAAAAGATGCTTCCCAGGACAAACTCAAGACCAGCATAAAGCTTCTAGTTTATTTGTTTTCAGAATGAGGCTTACCCATGCTTTTTGCTTATTAAGGCACAACATATTTGCCTACTGTGTTAGTTTCCTATTGCTACTGTAACAAACAAACACCACTTCAGTGGCTTAAAACAACTCAGATATATTATTTTACAGTTCTACAGGTCGGAAGTCCAAAACGTGACTCAAGAAGCTAAATCAAGGCTCGGCACCTGTGGCTCAATGGGCTAAGGTGCCAGCCATGTACACCTGAGCTGGCAGGTTCGAATCCAGCCCGGGCCGCCAAACAACAATGACGGCTGCAACCAAAAAATGGCCAGGCGTTGTGGTGGGCACCTGTAGTCCCAGCTACTTGGGAGACAGAGGCAGGAGACTCGCTTGAGCCCAGGAATTGGAGGTTGCTGTGAGCTGTGATGCCATAGCACTCTATCCAGGGTGACAGTTTGAGGCTCTGTCTCAAAAAAAAAAAAAAAGCTACATCAAGTTGGCATCAGGGCTACATTCTGGGAAACAACTGGTTTTCTAGTGTTTTCAGTTTCTAGAAGCTAGCTATATTTGTTGGCTAATAGTTTATTCCCTCATCTTCAATTCTCACAGCAATATATCTTTTCTTTTTTTTTTTTGCAGTTTCAGGGCTGGGTTTGAACCTGCCACCTTCAGCATATGGGGTTGGCGCCCTACTCCTTTGAGCCACAGGTACTGCCCTATATCTTTAATTCTCTCTCTTATTCTAACACTGGTTTCCCTTTAGTAAAGAGACTTGTTGTTATATTGTGTCCAACTGGATAATCACAAATAATCTCCACATCTTAAAATCTTCAATGTTTATAACCACATATGCCAAAGTCCCTTTTACCATGTAAGGTATAATAGTCACAGGTTTGGCGGACTAGGCTAGGGAAATCTCAGATCGGGGGAGCATTATTCTGTCTGCCATCTCACCATGCTGCAATGTCCTAGGTACCTTAAAGACCTCACAGTTTAACTTCATGTCAGCCTTGTGCTGGTTGTAATGCCTTGGAGTTAGTACTCATCTCATGTCTGTTTTCTCTGCTCCCACATCTGTTGACAACACACCTTTCTGTGCTTACAACATTGTCTAGCTTTAAAGGTTATGCAGTGGTATTATACAACTCCATGGTGTGGTGTTGAGCTCAGTGATGGTAAACTGGTTCCCACACTGCAAACATTTAGTACTAGACTTTTCCACACTGCCTAGATCATCACTAGAACCTGTCTGATACTCTCTCTATTCAATAAATTCTGGTTTGTCCTAAGAATTATAGCTTCATTCTTTGGGGTTCTGAACCAAGTTACTCTCATTTTCAAAGCTTTGAAATTACAAATATCTTGTAAAGGATAGTACTCTTTTTTCTTTTTTGCATTCATTAACCATCATTTGAGAGCTAGAGTAGAAGCTAAGATAAATTCTTAAAGCCCAAGATGAGCCAGTGAGGATGGAGAAATGGGATACTCCAAGAGCTGCTCCAAGGATACACATTACTGCCTTTAATGCATTGACTAGGTGGACCTACCTTTTTTATTCCAGTTGTTAAAATGAAAAGTCCTGCAACAGGATATTTATAATCAGGGATGTGTCTCTTCTGACTAAGGCTGGATCTCACTTCGACCTCCTTACCTGCTGCACAATCCTAGACTTCTCTTGGGGAAAATGGAGAAACACAGAAGCTGAGCCTATATAGACCAGATTCTTGCAGGCACAGAGAAAAGAGAGCAAATATTTCCAATGTTGGGTTTGATTTTCCCTTTGCAGTGGTAATGAGCTTACCAAAAATTGACGCCCAAGGCCAGAGTGTTTAATTTAAAGGAGTTCTAGATTTCCAGAGCGGATGGAGGTCATAGCAGAATTTCACTTTCCCTAGTGGTGCTGCCTTCCCAGACAGAGTGGGAGACTGCACCCCAACCAGAGTCAGCTACCACACCCTCCTTCTCACTTTCTCTCCCCTCCCCCTGCCATTATTCTTCCTCTTTTCTGTGGAAGCTTCCTCCTGTCCATCTGTGGGAGAGGAGTGCCTATATTACAGGGAATATTTGTATTTGGTTTTATTAGCTGACTTTTGACCTGCAGCCTCTCACCTGGAGTACAGCTGGACTCTCTCTGAATATCCTGTGGGCCCATGTGAATAATCTTTATCTTATCTAGCTAATGCCCACAAATAGACACTATACACAGAAGTCACAGAATGTCAGCCCCTATGCTGCATCTGTCCCAAAGACATGTTTGGCTACATTGTTTTACTTAATTGTCACTGCTTTAAAAATCAAAATATTTCACGGGAAAATTCAGACAACCAAGCTATCTTAAAACCATCAAAAAGATCTAGGCCAGGCCTGCATTGCCACAGGCAGGGCATATCAGGAACTAATAGCAACTGACCCAGAGCAGTTGACCCTTGGCAGTTGACCTTGGGCATAGGCATACCCTCTCCACTTTGACACCACAACCAGCCTACACCTCATAGTCTTCTGAGCGCCTGCTAAAACCACTGGTAAGGATCAAATCACATTTTCACATGAGAGAAGACTCTCCAAATTCTTTTTCCGCATCTGAATATTCTTGCAATAAGGAGTTCTGAAAACAAGCTGACCATTTATTGGTTCTTTGAGATCACTTTGTCATCTACATATTAGTGATTTGAAATGACTTCTCTTTCCAATTATACTTATTACATCTGGCCCACCTCCAATGTTCCGTGATATAGCACTGTGAGTGGGCTGTTGCTTTTTCTGTTTAAAACTTGCAAACTCATAGCATGGCCAAGATGATCATTTAGTGGTGAAGGATCCAATAACAGGGCCAGGTCACCTGATCCACACCACTTCTGGTGTCAGCTTCCTGGACTATGATTCTATTTCAGACACCAGTATCTGATCAGTATCACTTTCAATACAGACCTACAATTGGAAAGAAACATTTCAGTACCAGATATTTTTTTAAAAAATTAATGTTCTCAAGTGATTTGTTCATTGGGCCATTTTATTTTCAGGATGCACAGGAAATGTTTGTCTTACCAATTTAAAATAAATGTAATTGACCTTTTAAACACAAAACCTGAGTGATTTCAAGGAAAGAGACAATTCTATTAGAATAAATAACAATGGTGATCTTTCTATAAGACTTTCAGCTAATAAAATAAAAATGTCTCTTCTACTGGTTATTAAAAGACTGGATATATAGATATATGAAGCTGGAAGAATTAGTAGCAGGAGTCCAGTAACCATGTCCCAGAGTGAGACCAGGAGAGGAGCGTGGCATTGCTAGGCAACCCTGTGCAGTTAAACAAGTTTTCCCTGGCTCAGTGTGGTGTTGTAGGTAAGAAGCAAGATTTTCAAGAAAAGAAAAGGAAAAAAAATGGCAAAAGTATTTATTTTAATAGGATATAGATGGAGAGAACAAAGGCAGATATACAAGTTAGTCTCACCCAAATGTTTAGGATATGAAATATGAATTCTAGAAAAGAATTCTAGGAAAAAAAAAAGAATCTGGAAAATCTTAAACATTTCTTTCACTAAATTATAGATGATTTTTTTAAATAATTAGGTTTGGAGGTATTATCTGGGTATTATGCTTTCTAGTATATCATAATTAGGAGTAATCATATTATTATAAAGGTGAAGAATGAGGTTCAGAGAAAGTGAGTTCAAATACCCATAGAAGAATCCAGGAATTGATCACACTCCTTGTGATCTTTCCATTATGCCATCCTGGGGTTCTTTTATTTAAGAATAACTCTTACATGTGACTCCCTAGCTTCCCTGATTCTTCAAGATTTCCAACAAAGCAACATATTTTGCCTAGGAAAACACAATGGTGAAAGTAGTTATTCCTTCATTCATTTATTCAACAAATACTACCTCCTCTCCCCCAAGCACTGTTCTTAGCACAGGAAACATAGTAATGAAAAGATGAGTTTCCTGCCCTCTTGGTTCTTATGTTCAAGAGGGATTTGGAGAGGCTAGCAATAAATGAGTAAAAAAATAGTTTATTTCAGACAAAGATGAGCATTTATAAAAAAAATATAGCGGGGTAAGGGGAATAGGGTGGAATGGGTTAGACAAAATGTACAGAGTCAGCCTCTCTGAGATGTTATCAGTCTACATTCATGACTAGGGAAGATTGTTCAGCTTATGATTTTTTTCTGTGATTATTCTATTTTATCTATTCATGTGTTTGCACATTCATTTACTAGTATGTGTTTGCACTTCTACTTTGAGAAGTTGTAAAAATATGTTTCTTTTCTAATTAACTTCTTGACTTTGTCCTGCAAATGTACAACTCTCTCCAAATGAATCTACTGAAACTAGGACATTAATTCTTTGAAAGGAGCTGCCCTGCAGCAACATTGCCTCCTAGCTGGTTCCTTACATCTGCTCTTACCAATACGCTGCCATTGTACATACAGTGATCATGCTCTTTTAGAGACACAAATCAAATCATAACATTCTTCTGCATAAAATCCTGCAATGATACACTGTGGAACAAAAAAGGAAAGCCACCTTCCTGAGTGTGGCCCTGTGATCTAGCTCCTACCATTCTTCTAATCTCATCTTGCACAACTTTTTCCCTGTGTCTTCCACCCTATTACTATGCACTGCTATGATTGTGGGCTTTATTGTAACTGAATTATTTCTAAATCAGCCATCTTAAATATCCTTTCAAACCACATTTTCTTACTCCCCTGTTGAAAAACAAAATCCTAGACAACAAAATTTTAGCTTTTGACTGGAGCTTGGAATTCTTCCTTTACAACTGTACTTCTTACCTCCTTCCCATCATACAGCTTTCTTTCCACTCAAACCAACACACAGTATGTGCCCCATTCACCCACCTCTTCCAATTTCAATTCCCCTTATATTCTATTTCTGCCTCTGAAACAGTTACCCACTCCCTGCCCCTCCCATTTCCAATTATCAGATCTATTTTTTAAAAATATCTAACTCTGCTATCACTTCTTCCTATAAGATTTTGTTTGATTCTCCCAAGGAAACAAAGCTCCTCCTCATCTCTCACATGGTATGTCTTACACTCCAATTTGTATTGTAATTTTCTGTATTCATCTCATTTTTTTCTACCAGTCCATAAACTCCTTTATTTGATGGATTAAATTAGAGCTACCACCCTGTAATCTCAGTGTTTTACCCAAATGAAGATTTACTGTGCCTAATATCATAATTCAGTGTGACTCAGTGGGGATGGGGTGGGGAAGACTCTATTTTTCCCAGTCATTTGGGATTCCAGGCTGCTCTACACATGAGTTGGTTGTGCCATCTCCTTGGAATCGTCCAGTAGACAATTGAATCTGACTGGTAGCAAGAACAGAGAGCACAGAAAAACTACCCAACCAATACCCTTGGCCTAGGAGTAACACACATCACTTCTCACTTTCCATACATGAGGGAAAATAGGCATGAATCATCTTACTCAAAACACCTACCTGCCAAAATAAAATGTTCTTCAGCAATAGGCTGTAGGGCATATTTTTGAGAGCACAGTTGGGAAGGGTCAGATTATATAATAGCAGCACATATGTCCCCAATCAGGAACCAGCACAGTGGGAAAAACTGAGCAGAACTTCAGAAGAACACAAATAAACAACTGGAAAAGAGGAAATAACTATTAAAATAACAGAAATTTTTAATGTTATGAAAAATATTATGGCCAAGTAAACAACTATATTATATTACCTTTTAAAAATCTAGATTAAATTATTAATTTCTCATAAAAGATACAACATGTCAAAATAGGCATAAGAAGAAATAGAACCCCTGAATATACCAAATCATTCAAAAAATTATGTGATAATGATACAAAATAAAAATCTTCCTTCCTAAACATGAGTGAGTTTAGTAAACTTTAAAGAAACAAATAGCTACCGCATATTCAAGTTGTTCCAGAAAATATAAAAGCAATAAAAGTTAGACAATTTATGTTAAAAGCATTGTATAACTTGTATAGTAAAACTTGATAACATCATAATCACAATAAGGAGAGAAAAATTGGGATAATTTTACTTATAAAATTATAAAATGAATCCTGGGTTAGCTAACCAAATTCAATAGCATACTTTAAACAAAATTATGACAAATAAGGTTTATTTCTGAAATTCCTGGTTGTGTCAGTATCAAGCAATCAAACAGTGTAATTTACCACATTAGCAGTAGAGAGAGCAGTTTATATGGTCGCTTTAATAGAGGCAGTAATAGCACTTGATAAATGAATACATTTTATTTAAATTTTTTAAAAATTTAGAAATAAGAAACTATTATCTTAATTAAAAAAGATAAAAAGGATGATGATAGCTGACCAAAAGCTTAGGGCAAAATGATGATGAAATTTTAAATTTATATTTTTTTATTAAATCATAACTGTACATTTATGCATTTATGGGGTACAATGTGCTGATTTTATATACAATTTGGAATAATCACATCAAAGTGGTTAACATAGCCTTCACCTCACTTAATTATTTGTTGTGTTAAGACATTTATACTCTACTCTTAATAGATTTGACATGTACCCTTACATTTGCACAATAGGCTCACAAATTTATATTTTTTTAAGGTTGGAAAAAGGAAAAGGACGTGTGATATCATTTTGTTTGACATGGTCCTGAAAAACATAATAAGATGACAGAGAGGGAGAGACGGGAAGGGAGGGAAGGAGGAAGGGAGAAGAGGGAGAGAAAAAGATATTGAAAAGGAGGACACAAAATTGCTACCATTTTAAACAAAAAGATACATTTCTTTTGGGAAAGTAACAACAAGCAAATCAATGGCAACCAGTAAAATATGATCAGAACTAGTAAAATATCAGAACTAGTAAAATATGATCCAAGTAGATAGTGATGAGATCATTTCCCCCAAATCAGTAGCATCTATCTTCGTCCGTAATAGCCAACAAATAACATGGCAACAAAAAAACAAACGTGTCTAGAAACTGATCAAATAAACATGCTTAAGATCTTTAGGGAGAAAATTTTTAAACATTTTTAAGTGACCTTCCCTCATCTTTCCCCCTGAAATACTTGAATAAACTTCATTCACAGAGATGACAGCATTGTAAACTTGTTAATTTTCTCCCGAATGACTGTATAAATTTAGTGTAGTTCCAATCTAAACAACACTGAGGAACTCAACAATTTATCCTAAATATTTTTAATGAAAAATAAACATCCCCATTAATAGGCCAAAAATTAATAAGCCATAGTAAGCAACAGTGTGGTCTCAGCATAGAATAGAAAAAAATAGACCAGTGGAATGTGATGGAAAATCTAGAAACATCCATATATACGAAAACCTACCAAATGGTAGAGATGGCATCAAAGATCAGTGGATACCACGTGAATTGTTTAGAGAATTAGGTTAAAAAAAAGTTATATTTCCCATTTCACATTATACATATAAATTAAATTCCAACTGGATTAAAAGCCCAAATGGAAAAAGTAAAATTTAAAAAATAACAAAAGGTGAAGAAGATTATTTTCATCACTTTGAATACAAGGCAAAATTTCTTTTAAAAACTTCAAAATCACAAACTATGAACAGAAAAACTAATAAATTTACATAAAAATTATAGACATCTGTTTAATGAACATCATTGTCAAAGTTAATAGACGGGTGGCAGACTGGGACAAGATATTTGCAATATCAAAGCCTGACAAATATCTAACATCTAAAATATAAAAAGAGTACCACAGAATCAGCAAAAAGGGGACACAAGCACAATGCTTCAATGGTTAAAAGTTAAACCTGCATAGTTCATAGGTGATTCAAAAGATTAAGATTAAGTGAACTAGCATCTCAGCAGCACTCAGAAAAATCCTGAATAAAGCACTAATTATATACCAGTTTTTACCTAAATGGTTGAAAAAATAAGAAATACGAATGTAAAATGTTGCTGAGAATGTCACAAATATGAAGAATTCTTGATCTGCTAAAGGAAGAGTAAGCCAGTATATCCACTTTGAAGAGCAGTGTCGATGATATTCTAGACTCCAGCTCCTGAGTGTATAGTACAGAGAAATGTGCACACCAAGTCCGTAAGATTTGTTGACATGGTTTAACAAATATGATCCTACCCAATATTTAGTTGGAGAAAAGTGTTTGAACAGTTCTAATAACCTTCACAATTCACCTTTGTGGACTGTGCTCACAAATACTGGATGTTTTCTCCTTTCTATAATCAAAACATCCAGAAGTCTCCTTCCAGGAATGGAACTGAAAAGTCTCATCTAATCATGACAACAGCTTTTATATCAGCCAGAATAGGATGGGTTTTCCTGAAGTAACAAATATTTCCCATATCTTTTTGGCTTATAATAGCAAAGGTTTATTTCTCCTTTATGCTATTTGTACAGCACTGTGTGGCTGTATGGCTCTGATCATAGTAATCACCCCAAATTCAAGATGCAGGTGATGGAGCAGGAACTTTCTGCAACATTGTTGGTGGTGGAGGCAAAGGCAAAGCACATGCTACACAGCCTCCAGCTGGAAGTTACACATATCACTTCTGATCACGTTTCATCAGCCAAAATAACCCACGAGACTAACTGTAAGCTCAACAGAGTGGAGAGGTATTGTCCTCCACAAGAAGTACAAGTTAATACTGATGAACAATAACATTCTATCTTAGTGGATGTTGATTGTAACATTGTTTATAGTAGTGAAGAGTTTGAGTTAGCCAACGCCTCTATTGAGAAAGATGAGGAATGAATAAAATGGGACATACACATTCTTTATTTCATAGGTCCCTCAGAACTGAGTTTAACATATCATCAATGATACATACATCTACGTTCAAATCTAAGAAATGAATAATCAGAAATTAAATTTATATACAATGTAACTTTGTGTTTTAAAAAAAACCATTCACATGATATAATCTTCAAAGATAAACATATAATATTTCCCCCTTATGCATGAATTCACTTTCTGAGGTTTCCTTTACTTGTGGTCAGCCACATTCCTAAAAATGTTAAATGGAAAATTCCAGAAATAAACAATTCATAAGTTTTAAATAGTGTGCCAGTGTGATGAAATCTGCACTGTCCCACCTCAGGTGTGAAAGGGCCACATGTCCAGGATATTGATGGTGTATATGTTCAGGTTGCCCATTCATTAGTTACTCGTAACCATCCCAGTTATTAGATTAGAAAAACACAGCATATATAGGGCTTGGTACTATTTGCAGTTTCAGGCATTCGCTAGGGGTCTTAGAACCTACAGACTGCCAGATAATCATATAGAAGCTCAATTATAAGGAAATATAACTTACACATTATTGAATGGTTATCTGTGAGGGATTCTGGAATCAGCAGGATGTGGAGAAATTCATATAAAAATAATAAAATAAGAAATAATGCCTTACAATGATTGATAATGATGTTTCATGTACTGAATATGATCAACTCAATTCTATTCAACAGAAATTCATTAAGAAAGACTTCCAGGTCTCCCTTAAAATGCAGATATGTGGTTTGAGGTGTATAATATATAAAAATATATTACCCTCCATAGTAAATTACCGGATATGTTCCTAGCTCCATCCGACTCTTATGGAAATGAGACTTGGGCAATGCATGTTTTTATAGAGGAGAGGAGTGTCATGAGTAGTATTAGTTTGTATAGAGACAGTGTTTTGCTAACTATAAATTATTTAATCATCGTAACAGAATAAAGAATTTTAATTGCAGTTCCATACATGAAGAAACTAATAGAAGGAGGGGGATAATGAGTTATCTCCAGTTAGCTCTGACAGTAAGAAGTCAAATGACAAGGGAATTTCTCAGCTTGTGAATCCATGTCTAGTCTTCGTTTGATTCTCAACACCCAGTCTGATGTGAGAAAAAAGAATTATTTGAATCCAAGGAGAATGTGGTTTGTCTCTGGTATCACAAGAGCTTCTAAATAGCACTCAGCTCTCTTTCTTATCTGCTCCTCCCATACTTACACAACTGGATGGACATAGAAAAAAACTTCCAGAACTTTTCTTTTTCTACACTCTGTTAAACATCGCCTGGAAATACAATTTCTCCGAGTGCGACTTCCCACAGGCATAGTGCAGGCAACATGAGTAAGCAGCTCATATAGTTCAGATACTGCCACACCCTTGCAATGTCATACTACCAAGCTTTTTAAATACGTTAAAAAAAAAATCTTTAACAGAGAATAAATACTTTTCAGGCAACATCTACAGCAAAATGTTAAACTAAGAGGTAATGCACCATAGGATGACATATAATTTTCCAGAACATATAGCAAAAGACAAAAGATATTATGCAATGTCAGAGTGGGACCAAAGAAAGATTGAGTATTTATTGGAGCATGAGAAAACTTTGAATTATGAATATACAAGAGAGTGAGTTAAGGGCAGTAAACAAATTCTGCTCAGACAGCCACACCATGCTGCAGAATGACTAAAAAGTACAGACAGCAATTTAATCTTTTGAAGTATTTAACACAAAATCTCTAGTATTTAGCACAAAAAGGTCTGAAAAGGCTTTTCTAGAGCAAGGGTCAGAAAACTCTAGTGCATGGCCTATTTTAAAAGGCCTGTAAACAGAGAAAGTTTTTTATATTTTTATTTTTATTATTTTTTGAGATGAAACCGGCAAGTTTTATTATCAAATGTTAACAATTCTACACAAACCCAGCAGTATTATAAGTATTACTGCCTGTCTTAAAGTCTATCCAAGTTTTGGGCAGATAGCATGTTAAGGCATCAAGAATAAAAACTTCCTTTTAATTTTAAGTGCCAGTTATCACCAAATTTTCTTTTTAATTTTCCTACTCCACTCAAAGGAGCATTGCTGGTCAGCTGAAGAGGGACATTATTTGGCTCGCCATTCAATGTGTTGATCCAAGTAATGCAAGGTAAACAAAAATAGCATTCACGTAAATCGGCATGGCATTGCAACCAAGCAAAGAACAACATGAATAAATTAAATATCAACATTCAATGAGCTTAATCAGATTTGGTTTTATTCTTCGGGGTTATATGAAGCTACTAGTCCCAGTTTGCTAGTGTCCAATTTTGCACTTTTGTAGCGTAGTCACAGCTAACCACATAGTGCTGACGCGCTGACAGCATCAGTGCCTGCTCTAACTGTGTTCATCTCTCAGTCTAGCACGCTGACTAGACTCCCAGGCCATTACTTGACACTTAAGGCCTTAGAGAAAAAGCTTTAAGGCTACCTTAATATGCACAAGCATCCACTGTAGTTAGTATATTGTTTTTAGAATACTTTGTTCAAATATTCTCATTTCTGTGATATTAAAAACTGTGGAATTTTTTTCTTATTGAAGTCCAAAGCATCAAAAATGAAAAAAGGTACAATATTAAACAATACAGATGAAGCCATAACATTCCATGACAGTTCAAACTAAAAATTACGAAACACATGTGGCTGCTTCATTTTCCATTTCACACTTTGGCCCCTAGCTTGTTTTATTTACAACTGGTAACTGTTGAGAAAAAGGTCTACTCTAACTTTATTTCTGGGGAGGGTGTACCACTTCTTTTAATTTGTTGTCAGGTGTTTTAGAAATGATTTTAATTGGCTTTTAATTATAAAACGTCACGATGGCCAAGAGATTGGGAAAATAGCAGTTTCATTTCACTCCTTCTCTTAAGTTTGTGATTTAAATATTTCAGGACTTTACACTTGAATTACTTAGCAAGAGGGTGTGATTATGCAGAAGAAAACAGGAAGATGAAGAGAAAATAGCTGTAAAACACAAAAATGAAGCCTTTATGACAGTTCTTGATAGAGATGGTAGACACTAGTGGAGTATTTTTTTTATCTAAGACTTAAAACTTAGGAAACATCTATGATGCCACTTTAGTTAGAGGTAATGGAAACATCTGACAAGTTCACATTTTAAATGGCTATTTTCAATCAGCAAGGAGGTAGGTGTGCTGCATGCTAAAAGCTGTAGGGATTTGTTTTTAATGGCTCAAATTCTAGACTTCACCAAAAGATAAGGCACAGGCCCACTGTCCAATTATGTTTGCTGAAAACACTGTAGCCTGAGTGTAGACAGACTTCCCCTGAAGTTGTTAGAAGTTTTCTCACATCTGGCATTTTGAAGATCATCATGTATCTTTCGAACACTGGGATGGCAGGCCACACAGTTCACGAAGAGCTGAGGGCCCGCTGGTGCTGGGTGGTGTGCTGTGGACAGCCGCGGTGCTCGTGGGTTCAGAAGCAGAGAGGGTGAATAAATGACAGCTTCTGGGAATAATGTTGTGGGATCTAGAAATGTGTAAGAGGGAGGAGACATGGTAGCTTTTTTTGGCCATTTTTATTTCATATTAATTCAAGGGTACACATGATCGGGTTACATTGTTTGCGTTTGTTAGGTAAAGTTCAACTGTAGTTGAGCCCTGCTCCCAGGAGGTGTGCCATATACCTCTACATTGTGCCCATTAGGTGAGAGTTTACCAATCTCCTTCCCTCCCCTTACCTTGGGGAATTTATGTTTTTCTCTCCTGTGGGCATATAGTTGTTTATCTATTGGTTTCATATTAGTATTGCCTACACTGGATACTTACTTTTCCATTCTTCTGATAAATTACTAAGAAGAACATTCTTCAACTCCATTCAGGAGTTCCAAACATGTAAAGTCCCCATCATTTTTATGGCTGAATAGTATTCCATGGTATATACTTGCCCCAGGAAGACCAGTTCTGCAGGAAGTACTCAGACATGGTAACTTACATGGTGGTGGGGAGAAGCTACTTTGATTGAAAGTGCTCCCCATTAACACAAAGCTCATCTCCTCAGCTAAACACTGAAAGACTTCAACATATCCATTCTTCATGGGTTTTTTTATAACACTTCTGTACAGCAATAAATGCTCTGTTTTCAGACTTCATCTGGATGAAGGCATCTCCTTTACCAGAGAGCCTAGTGATTCAATACCATGTGAACCCTATAAATCTGAATATCAGGGGAGAATTCCCCTAGGAAGACCAGGATGTCCTCCACTGTGGCCATGTAGGGAAGACCTCAAAGGTATATACAGCCTTAACATTTCTAGGAGGCACAGATTGCTGAGATACTCCTGGAGTAACGAAGGGGTTGGAAATGGAATGAGAGGGGCCTGAGAGAATCAGTTCAGCACGTGCTGAACTTCACCTGCTGTGCTTATGAAGAATTCAAGGTGTTTTTTCCCCCATCAAGTCCTTATGCTTCCTCAATGCATTCTGTGCACAACTCCTCACAAGCAAAGTTCAAAAGCATCCCCTATTGGCCTAATACCTAGTACCTAGAGGACAAAGAAAATGCCTTCCTTCCTCCTCAGGAGTGGGGTAATGCTCTTCAAGGAAAGGCACCACATTTTCAGCTGTGGCTATGAAAAGGAGACCCTGCATGAAGACAATGACTTGATTTTCCTTGAAGAGAAACTGAGATACTTCATTTGGGGTACCACCAGCAATTTTAAGAAAATCTTCACCTTTTGCTTTGTAAACCTCCATATACTGGATTCCCATGTGATCTGTGTGCCTCTTTAGTGCTAGTTCTCTATGAGCCCCACTTACAAATCTAAGCAGGGTTTCCCCATGCGAAGTGCTATGCCTCCCTTGGCAATATTGAGCCTTTGAAGAATCTTGTAATGTCTTGATCTAATGATTGCCATGGTAAACCCCTCCTGCCCTGACTATAAAGTTATCACCAATGCATTCCCTCTTGCTGCAAGCGCCATTTTCAGATTTGTAATTTATTCTCTCTGGATCTGAAAACCTGTGGTTATAACACTCTGAAATCATTGCTAAAATTATATTCCCCATATCTTCAACTTGAGAGCCTCCACATAGGGAGACTGAACTATTCCCCTCAAAGTTTAAATACTCTGTCATTACAACATCTAGTTTGTCGGTATCAGGTGAGCCACAGCAACACTTCTTGAATTCTTTTTGAAGATCAAAAAAAGATAGAAGCATTCCAGTAGTAGCGCATTCCTCTTGGAAGCCTCAGGGTGCGGTATTTGCCTGACAGGAAGCTGCCCATCCGTACAGAGACAGAACAAAGTGAACCATCCCAATATTCAGTTCGTCACTCACTGACTGACTCAACTGTGAGAGGGCTTGGTTCCACTGTGACACTGAGGACACACTTTCGTCATCTATTTTAATTTCTTCTTCAATCCTCCATCAGTTCCAACTGGTCCAATCTAACTAGTGCTTTATACAACTGTCTCACCTTCTTGTTATAAATACATGCACACTCATACATACATACACAATATAATCATCTTTTCTATATGAGTTTTCTTGAGATAAAGGACGTTTCTATCATATTATTACATCACAAAATGTCCCTGGGTTTTTTATGAAGATACTTGAGAATAATGTCTTAGGATTTTTTCCTGAAATATTTTTATTATGTGGACAATGTGTACATGGTAACTGATTGTTTTGTTTTGTTTTGTAGAGACAGAGTCTTACTCTATCACCCTCGGTAGAGTGCTGTAGGGTCACAGCTCACAGCAACCTCCAACTCCTGGGCTTAGGCGATTCTCTTGGGCCTCAGCCTCTCAAGTAGCTGGGACTACAGGCACCCGCCACAGCGCCCAGCTAATTTTTGATGCAGTTCGGCCGGGACTGGGTTTGAACCCGCAACCCTCGGTATATGGGGCCGGTGCCCTACTCGCTGAGCCACAGGTGTCGCCTGATTGTTTTGTTTATCTATCTATTGTTTCTCAACTTCAAATCGCTCTTCATTGCCTGTTCTGCAAAAATGTATCTGGGCCTTTTCAATATGCTTTCTTTGCTAGCTGGCACATTGTTAAGCTTTGTCAAGTAGAGGGAATTGGAGGGCCACTGCAAGAGAAAGGGTTTTGCTTTCTGTTTCCTGGTGTGTGTTTCTGGTTCCTGCTATGGCTTCCTTGACTACATCCTTCTCGTGTATGTAAGTACTTCCATTTCCTTCAATGAACCTCAGAATCCCACTACACAGGCAGAAAAAGAAATGAACATCTCCAAGGATGGTGACAGAAAAACCATCAACAAGGAATAAAAGAAACCCTTTTCCATGGTGTGTCTTGTTTTTCACTGTAAGATATCCTCTGGCTACATCAAAGGAGAGTGCTCTCAAAGCAACACTTTCTCCTTTACCTTTTTTGCTGTTAGCTCTTTAAGAAAACAAGTGCCAAGCAACCATTAAGATCACAAAATTCACCAGTAGCATAGTTGGAAGAGCTCAATCTTGTACTTGAGAAAAACCATCAAGAGATTGGGGTAGCCTTCAATATTTTTACCTTGACATCATCAACTTAAAACCAAGCACCAATTCATATGCAATATAAAGATATAAATATCAGCATTTTTAAATAGCAGAAATTGGAACTACTCTAAATATCCACCATTAGTTAATTAGTCAAAGAAGTCATGGTCTCTCCCCACAATATGCTGGCATACCATCACTAAAAATAAGGTTAAACAGAAATATCAAATGACATTCGTGTATAATTAGGCTTAAACAAAAGGCTTTATGAAGCAGTAATACAAAATTTGATCTTTTTAAAATTATGTATACCAACAGAAATATATATATTTCCACTATATATACATATAAATCAAAAATATATAGATAATCGTTTTCTCTGGATTATGACATATATATATATATATATATATATATATATATATACACACACACATATATATATACCACTTTGCTCATGCTTTTCTGAAGTTTTCAAATTCTAATTTAAACTTGAATTCTTTCCATAATTAGAAATAAAAATGATTCTTGGCAAAGTATCTAAAGAGTGGAAGAGAAAGTATCCAATGTACTTAGCCCTACTATGATACCAAGTTATCATACCAACCCAATTATAGCCCAAAAATATGGGGAAAAGGGATAGGGAGGGGAGGGGAGGGGGGAGGGAGGGTAATTTGTGGGACCACACCTATGGTGCATCTTGCAAGGGTACATGTGAAATTTACTAAATGTAGAATATAAATGTCTTAACGCAATAACTAAGAAAATGCCATGAAGGTTATGTTAACCAGTTTGATGAAAATATTTCAAATTGCATATAAAGCCAGCACATTGTACCCTACGATTGCATTAATGTACACAGCTATTATTTAATAAAAAAAAAAAAAAAGAAATAAAAATGAAAGTTGTGAAGGACATTAACAATGTTAGTTGAACTGACAAAAGAATGAAAAAAATAAAGGAAAATAAAATTAAAAATATAAACAGATCTTACTCTTATTTTCCAGGTCCATGGGAGGTGAATATGGGTAGTGGGTTTTGTAATCATTTTGGAGTCTAACAGTGATAGCCTAACGTTATATAGTCATAAATTATCTTATGACGTCAGAAGCTTCTTGAAGAGATATCTTCAGAACATCCTGTGTTCAAAGCGGACTAAACATCTCTGATGAAAACTGTATATGCAGTTAGAAGACAGCAATTTCAGTTATGAATTTGCCATTTAATATCTATGTACAACAGGAAAATAAATCAACAGCTAGGAAACTGCAATTCTAGAACCAGCTGTGTAAGTTTCTAACCCCCTTAGTTTTCATTTTATTCACTATCAAAGAGTAGAATGTAGATCTGTTCTATCTATAGATTTTTTTACAAGATTCCAGTCACATATGAGTTTGGAAACATTACAGGGAGTATTAAATATTGTGTGATATGTGATATACCTATCACAAATTTTGTTATAATTTTTTTCAGTTGGGACCAATTTTTAAAATAACTTTGAGTTTTTATTTTCTTATTACAAAAACAATGTATCTTCATGGTCCAAAGTACTAAATTTACAAACAAAAAAATTTTTTTTAATCTGTTATGTAGTGACATTCTGGAGTTGTCTTGTATAGGTTTCTGAGTCAGTTATGATGTGCATGTCTTCTAAATTCTATGTTCAGTAATGCTATATTAGCAATTTGAGATCAACCATGATGAGATTATTTACACCACAGAAATTGGAAAATGTTGCAAAGCAAGGCTTTCTTTTTTTGGAAGCAGTTGCTATACATTTATCAATACACAACTGGCCATAACCCTAGAGCTTTGTCAATTTGGTAAACTTCAACTCAGATTACTATCCTTCTAGTAATTCAAAAATGGAGGGAGACCTAAAATAAGAACCAGATAGTCTGCCTTCAGCCTTAATGTGTCATCCTCCAACAGAGAAGGTAGAGTCTCTAAATAATGAGAAAACATGCTTTATGAGTACTAACTGCAAAGGTCTGCGTTCCCTGAGATCTTTTGCATTCTTTGGGCATGTGAATGAGTTACATAACCCTGTGGTTTTCTCTTCTCTTTTTCTTTCTTTCTTTTTTTTTTTTTTCAAGAATTTTGACCACTAAATGCCAAAGTCACAGATCTTTAGAGGTTTTGCCTATGCCTAAGTTGTTTATTAATGCATCATTCCCAATGAAAACATTTCTCTTCTTCACATAGGTGGCCAAGAAATAGGGTTATTGGACTTCCGCTTAGACATCTGAGTTCCCCTGTTCAGGTTCCAAATTATGCAAAGCTCCAAGACTCTATTTTGGTGGCAAATAGAACCAGAGTACCACCCCACTTTCCTTTCATCCCCTTATTTTATGGAACTATTTATTCTGCTGTCACCACCCTGGAACATCAGGAACTAATTTCCCAGGGATTTCACAAGTCCAATGAGGACATTTGAAACATAAGACTTATTTTCTCCATACCTACCCATGCTCAGTCCATATACACAACATTTTCAAATGATATTTTGTCCACCAGAGGGCACTCATATTGTTCCAAGTATAGAGCTAAGGATTTATGGTAATTTGAAGAGAAAGCTTAGAGTTAGAGAATTGACAGAACCACTCAGGACTAATACAGTCTAAGAGAAGAATAAAAATGCCAGAGAGAAGAATAAAAAGAATTTTTCTTCATTTTATTTGCTCTCCTCCCATCCCTGTTCAATCCTCTGCCATATATACCCCCTCAAAAAAAAATCATCTCAAGAATATTCAATAATTCACAAAAGAGGAAGAAAACAAAGAAGGGAATCAGTGAAATTCTGTGTTCCATATTTTCAAGGTACTATCTTTGCAAGAGAGTATATTTTTTAAAAAATGTGTGAGTGTGGAGAGTGTGGAAGAATAACAAGAGGGGATTTGTGCTGATATGTCTCAAGTTGTTTTCCAGATGAAGCTTATGAACTACATGCTTCGGATGAACTTTATACTTTTCCAGTGCGAGAAAAACTCAGGCTAGAGGCCACCACAACACTGTGGTCTAGCATGTTGACAGCTTCAGCCACAAGTTATTCCAACTTCTCACAAAAGCAAAATAAACTTGTGATTTCTGAGACATATTGTGTAGCTCATTAGTGGTTTCCATTAAGTGCTGTTTTTTGATCTTAAAATCTCTCCTCGAAAACAAATAGACTTTCTCCTATGTCTCCATCCTTTCCAAACATTTCAGCATTATGAGCCCACCCATTTCATAGACCCCAGTAATTACTAATTATTTAAGCAACTAGATCTGAGGTGAGGATTCTACCTCATTTCAATTATGTCATCATATCAAACATTTGCCTCATGCCATTTTGTTTCTCAAGAACATTTTTATGCACATGTTTCAAAATTAGACAGATTAAAAGACCCATTAATTTATTTCTGCTTCACAATGTCTCACCAATGAAAAGCATTACCTTTATTTTAAAAAACGCTCATTAAACTAACTTAGAATAATCTGAAAGCTGGTATCTAGGTAGTACAAATACGTATACCATGAGTACTTTACTAAAGGAAGAAAAAATGAATTTAAGTTTTTATTTCAATTTGAAAATGGTATTCAAAGTAATTATCAGAGAATTGCTAATGAACATTCGTAAACGACTTTTACAACATATTCCAAAGTTGCCAGGTACTGTAAAACTGAAAAAATTGACCCATTGGCACTGCCAAGACCAAAAACAAAATTGGCCAACTTTTCCCAATTCACATCTGGGTTCAGTTTGTTCTCGTAAGAAAAGCTTAACCAATCATGCTGACTTAGTCTCAATTCAGATAGGAAAGCAGCAATGTTATATGAAAGGAATAGATAAATGTCCCTTTAAGTCCTCTGCCAAGGGGGATATGGTGTTTTATTATGTTTGGACAGTCCTTACATAATTGCATGGTATTAGAGAATCAACTGGTTTGTCACTGAGTGGTGCCTACTGGGCTTAGATGGTCCTTTTAAGAAGTATGCAGTTTACTTGTCAGAAGACTTCAAAAATAAAGTACATTATTAGAAGGGCTTTCAACTGGGTAAGATTAAGCTGAAAAGAATTAACTTTCTTTCCAATACACAAAATAAGATGCAGAAAGAATTTCATAATTCAGATTTAATATGAGAAATACCATAGACATAAAAGTTATTATTTAACATAGGTAGAGAATAAGAAATAACTATAAGATTAAGGGAAATATAAAATAATTATGATTTACACTGAGTTGGCTTTCTTTTTTTTTTTTTTTTTTTTTACAAATTCTGCTCATGTATGTGACAGTTGGCAATTACTTTGAGAGTCAGAATTTTTGTGGGCATAACAACTTAGAGTTTGAAAAGATTTATTCTGGATAAGAAATTGTCATAAGATAATGCCAAACCTGGAATTATCATAAGACACATTATGATTTTACAGACTAGATGAAAACAGCTAAATTGGTCTATATTTATTAAATAATAGTAATGATAGCCAGAAAGCATTATGACATCTCATATACATTGCCCTGTTCTTAATCTTCTTGTGACCTAGTTAGCATCTACTCCTTTTATCAAATCTCAGTTCAATTGTCGCTTTCTGTGGAGACCTTCAAATACCTCCTGGATCAGGTAAATTCCCCCTATGATATGTTTTCAAAGAACCTTGCCTCTATTCCTGTAGGAGATAAGAAAGTTTTATGTTGCATTTATTTTTATAATTCTTTGATAAATATCTGCCTTCTCACTAATATTTATGCTCCATAAGGATACAGACTATAGCAGGGTTTGTTGTCTATTAAGTTACTAGTATCTTGTACAGGTCTGGCCAGATAGAAGATAATCAATGCCTATGTGTTTATTAAATTATGAATGAGAGCCAGGCATGGTGGCATGTGCCCATATACCCAGCTACTTGGGAGGTTGTAGAGAGAGGATCACAAGTTTGGACCCAGCCTAGGCAAAATAGTGAAACCCTATCTCCCCCAAAATAAATATTTTTAATTCTATCTATCTATTTATTTTGAGACAGATTCTTACTCCACTGCTCTGGGTAGAATGCCATGGCATAATCATAGTTCACAGAAACCTCAAACTCTTGGGCTCAAGGTATCCTCTTGCCTCAACGTCCTGAGAAGCTAGGACTATAGGCACCCATCCCAATGTCTAGCTAATTTTTCTATTTTTAGTAGAGACAGAGTCTCACTCTTGCTCTGGCTACTCTTCAACTCCTGAGTTCAGGCAATCAACCTGCCTCTGCCTCCCAGGGTGCTAGGATTACAGATGTAATCCACCATGACTGATCTCCCAAAAATAAATAAATATAAATAAAATATGAATAAATTATGAATGACAGTGAGGCAATGATGAAATTAACATTGTGTTATGAAGCAGTTACACTTGGAAAATCCAGTTAGCTAACCTAAGATAATATAGCCCTTTAGTAACAGAGCTGGCAAAAATAAACTTGTGATTTCTGAGACATATTACGTAACTCAACTCATTATCCTAATATGCCCTACTATGTCCGAAAATGTCTTATTAAGAAAATAATGAAGGGCAGCACCTATGGCTTAGTGGGTAGGATCCCAACCCCATATACCAAGGGTGGAGGGTTCGAACCCAGCCCCGGCCAAACTCCAACAACAACCACAAAAATAATAAATAAATAAAATTCAAGTCTTTAAAAAAAAAAGAATGAAATAAAGCATAATATCTCAAATCAACATAAACACAAATGTAAAGTAACTAAATTTGGTTTCCAACTAGAATGGGAAAATAAATCAAGTGTTCTTTGCTACTTTCACAAGTCATCAGCAATACTTTGAATAAATTATTTGCAAAGCTAGATTAAATATCGTTCAACCAAATGAAGATCTCACTTTAGAAAATAGGTATCTTTTTAAGAGAGAAGAAAAAAGATTATATTTTTATAAAGATAGTCTACATCTACTCAAGCAAGGTATAAAATATGTAGAACAGTTAAACAATATAAAGTGTTCTGATTTTCTTTGACATTCTTTAGACAATAATGTATAGTACCCATTTAGGTTTTATCACTGACAGTTACAGAGAGCATCCTACATAGGAAAAAAATTATGACCCAGGAAGGAGTATTAAATTACATAAAGTCTGTGTCAGGGCTTACATTAGTCTGCTTGGACTGTTATCAGAAATACCAAAGATTAGGTAACTTAAACAACAGAAATTTATTTTCTCACAGTTCTGGAGACTAAACATCCAAGATAAAGGTATCAGCAGGGTTTGTTTCTTCTAAACTCTCTTGTCATCTGCAAGAGACTTTGACTTTTTGTGTCATCAAATGATTCTTCTTTTGTGTATGTCTGTATCAAAGACAAAGAGAGAATCTTAAAAATAACCAAAGAAAAGTGGAGCGCCAAGGAATTGTAATAAGGCTAACAACTGATTGCTCACCAGAAGCTATGAAGTCCAGAAGACAGTGGGATGACATAGTCAAACTGCTGAAAGAAAACAAATTATAATGAAATGCTTTAAGCAATTAGATACTAACAAATTAAGTAACCTAGACAAAATGGACATAGTTCTAGAAAGACATGAGCTACGAAAATCCTCACCATAACCTCAAAGCTCTGTATGTTCTTGTCTTTATCTAGCAGACTTATCTTTCATCATGTTCCTTTTAATTTACTGCATCTCAATTATACTGGGTCTCATTCAATTCCTGGCATCAGCAACTACACAATGTTTCACTTATTGAACTTATTTGTTATTCCCTTTTATTTTTGAGGGCTCAGTTTAAATGCTATTTCCACAAAGATACTTTCTTAGACCTCTCATAACAAGTAACTGCTAAGGTAATAACTGCTTTAAAGAAGAAAATTTTTTTTGATATTGTTTTTTCTTAAATATTTAGTGGCCTACATGATAGGCTTTCAATGTTGTTTTCAGTTCCATGTTCCAATAACTATGCCTGCAATTTTATCCTAGATAAAATTCTCAAGCCAGATTTAAGTCTTTGCTTTCTATCCACCAGGACAATGTCTTTCACATTAATAGAAGATATCTTGAGACCAGATGAAATCATAGACTTGAACATATGAAGGCCACATACTTCTAATCTGTACCCCAGTTCTAAATCAGCCACTATCACTCAAAACATTTTGATCTCATCTCTTATGGTCGGTGGTCTTTGAAGCATGACTTTTTAGAGGATCCAAAATTCTCAATATTTTCTTATTGCCTAGCAATAGTTCAGTTATTTCTGGATTACTCTTTATTTTCCTGGTAACATCTTGGTAAAAGGTGAAAATGAAAGCAAATTTATCTCACCATTCTGAATCTTTCCAACTATATTTTCTGGACATAGTATCTCAACTCCAGTATCATTGACATTTTAGATCAGGTAATTATTTATTGTAGGGGTTTATCCTGTGCGTTGTGGGATGTTTATCAGCATCTCTGGCTTCTACCCCCTAACTCTGTAGTACTTCCCCCACCCTAGTCATGACATACAAAATGTCTCTAAACATTACCATAAGTCTCCTGGGGTAAAAAAAAAAAATCTCTTATTAAGAACTAAAACTATAGTCTAAATAGATCCATCTTCTGTCTTAAAGTTATTACAAGCAATACCTTTACCAAATATTGGTCAGATTCATAGTATGGGTCTCTGTTTTTTTAACATTTATGAGTTTTCCAGGCAATTATCATTACTGATAAGTCAATAACACCTATTTAAAATATTTGTTATACTATCATTTTGACATTAGGTTGAATCATAGCTCTAGAATTAGTTTATATAGCAGTTAATAGTAATTCTAGCTACATAATAAATGCCAGCATCATTGTGGATAGACCCTATACAATTCATTTTCCACATGTTAACAGTCAAATGCTGATGTTTGGTAGGTGGCCTTCGTGTGTGGTGTGTCAGAGAGCTGAGCTGCTTTCAAAGTGTGGTTTTGCCATTTTCAACACACAGTTTCAAGGGTCGTCCTGTTCACATGTTTCAAGCCATAAGCAAAAAGAACACTGAATATTATATAAAGAAGTGTTTTATGGGCTAGATTGGGAAATGGCATATATTATTTTTGCTCACATTTTATTAACTGGAATTCAATTACATTGTCACAACCAAATGCAAATGTGGTTGTATTTAGGAAAGAAAATATAGACTGTGTGCCCAGTAGAACAAGGCAATAGATTGCATGAGCAGCATCAGTGCCTGCTACTTTAATTTGTCATATCTTCTCATTGTACCCTATACTTTTTCTTTATGCTATTTATTATAATTATAATAATGTATTTAAGAAACTATTGGTTTATTATCCATCTTGCTTCTAAGGCAGTATGCTCCATACAGGCCAGAACCACATCCATCATATTCAATGCTATATCCCTAGGAAAGCTGCTAACTTATTGAACCTAGCAAAGTTTTGACATTTAGTAATTCCTCAATAAAAATTTGTTAAATAAATGAATAAAAGAATGAATGGATGAATAAATAAATGACAGATATGGTTCTCAGTATTCTTTGCCAGGCACAGATCCAGACATTAGCATCACAGAACCGTGGCCTTTCCTAGTGAGGGAGAATGAGGATGGTGCTGCAAACAAGCAAAAAGTAGAATTCAGTGCAGTAGGCTATAGCTTTCCTCCTGGTCTCCTAACCTCATGTTTACCCTGCTTACTTAAAGTACTTACAGCCGGTTCTTCACTCTTCCCTGACAGCGATGAAGTGAGGGGGTTATCTAGCCTGCAAGGCCCAGCTTTTCCTGATTGTGTTTGTTCCTGGGGCTGCTTCTGCCTTCTTGTAAGTGGTGGATTTCATGTCAGTTTGACTGGACTGTAGTACCCAGATACATTATTCTGGGATGTTTCTGTGAAGGTGTTCCAGGATAAGATGAACATTTAAATTGGTGTGCTTTGAGTAATGAAAATGGCACTTCATAACGTTGGTCCTCATCCAATCAGGGGAAGGCCTGCATGGAACACAGACTGACCTCTTCCAAGCAGATGAAAAGCTGCAGCAGATGGCATCATGGAAATGTAACATTAGCTCCTCTTTGGGTCTCCAGTCTGCTGCTCTACTGTGCAGATTATGTACTTGCCAGCCTCCATAAGCATATGAGCCAATTCCTTCAAATAAATCTTTCTGTATACTGAATATACCCATCCTATTGGTTCCATTTTCTGGAGAATCATGACTAATACACTGCTTCTATACATATATTAATTTCAGCCTTCACTCTAAATAAGAGTATCACCCTTACATTTCACAGGAACATCTATTTAAACAGTTTGCACAGAGCTGCCTTCATGTCTAGGAGGAAAAGAGGTACTTAAGTCCGTAGGAATTAAATTATGCTTAAATGTTCTCATTTATTTATTTTTCTTGGTTTTAAGCCCTTGGAAGGAAAGTACTATATTATTTCCTTTTTCTGCATCGCTAGAAACTAGCCCATAATAGACTATCAAAAAACATGTGTTGAGTTAAATAAATGAATACATGAATGGCTCAGTATTAATCTGCTGAAATAAAGGATTTTATCCTAAAACAATCTTTTCATCTGGTTCAAAGCAAGAGAAGACTTAGCATGATCCCCAAACTGTCACCTTCATCTACTTCCCCACATTCCTGATGACATTCAGTTTATTGTGGTCATAGAGATGTCCTTGGCTGTTTCCTTTCAGGGACAAGCTCAACCAGTAAAACACATAGGGTCTGAGCTTTCCTTCCCACAGCAGCACTGTGAAGAGCCAAATAGTTAAGCCTAGAGTTTATCAGCATGAAATGACCTGAGTTTAAGTTCTAGCTCTGCCACTCATTAATCATGTAAACTGTAAGATGGGACTAATAATATTAATAATACCTACATCATAATGTAGTATGGATTAAGTTAGATTATGAATACACAGTAGAAAGCATGTATCAAAATGCCTGGCCATAGCAAGAAGGCAACAAACATTAACTATTCATAGCTGTAACTGTGTCCTACAGAGGTACCAAGGTCAAAGTTAGGACATTAGTCCAAACTGCCTTTAATCAAAAGGAAGCTAAGAATAAAAACTGCACTGTAATGGTAAGTTGGAAGAAGAGGTGAAGCAAACTGAGGAACCTGGAAAATGTGGAACCAAGTAAAACAGGCAAGTGGAACATGTTCTAAATGAGGTCTGGAAACAGAGTGTTATTGTCTGAGGGTGCCGTTACTTGAGCACCTCAGTCTATCTAAAGAGACCAGACCATTATCCTAAGTTTCTCCAGAATGGAAAAACAAACCACCACATGTCCTCTCTAGTAAATTGGAACTAATCAATGGGCACACGTGCACAGAGGGAAGTAAGTCAGTGGAAATCAAGAAGGGGGGTGGAGTGGGGAAGGTGGGGGAGGGGAGAGGCACACACCTATTTAGCAGCTACAATGAACACCACACGTACTCAGGTGATAGGCACACTTATAGCCCTGACTTGAACCATGTAACAAAACCATTTTTAACCCTTTCATATTTTGAAGGAAAAAAAATGTTTAATTAAAAATGAATTTTTTTTTTAAAAAAAGAGACAAGAGCTGGGTGGACTAACACAGTACTCTAACCACTTCCACCAGGTGAATGAGATGGCTGGACTCACAGAAATCATGCATTAATGTCACTTCCAGAGTCTGCATATCCCCCAGATCCTCCTGTTCTTATTAAGGCCCAGAGTTTCTCTAACTCATGTACTCGAAGTTTCTGATCAAACTCTTAATGACACAATGTTCATTTCACAGACTCATTATTATACACATGTATCAGTCAGGGTCCCAGCAGAAAACAGATGGCACACTCAAATTGGGAAAATTAAGGCAAGATTAATAAAAGCATCCTTGCCAGAGCTGTGGACAGCAGGTAAGGAAACCCCAAGGACAGAAGATCACCCCTAGGCCTTTATTTATGTAAATAAAGAGCCAAGTCAAGAGAGCCCAGGGAACTTGGGAAGACAGCAAGAGTGGGGTGGAGAAGGACACTGACCCAGCTTTGTCCTTAACTCAAGGAAAACACCCAATGTAGGACATGGAGAGAGACAGGATAACATCCTGACCCCACTCTGTTCCCTCCTCCTACTTTCTTGCTAATGCCTCAACCAAACCCAAGCAGAAGCAGAGGACAAAGAATCTCAGGGTCAGCCTTCAGGGTTCACAGAAGGGTGAGAAAGTAGAATGTCAATCTGGAAGGCCCACTAGCATCAGATATCAAGCACATGGCTCCACTCTCTTAAACCTCTGGCACTGCCCCAGAGGGAATAACTTCCTATGGCAGCTGTACGATGAAGCCAGCAGCCTGTGTTTTCTCACGGGTTTATCCACAACACAAACCTCTGCATCCAACTCTCTGTCATCAAGGAGAACTGTGGTTCACACCTGTAATCCTAGCACTCTGGGAGGCTGAGGTGGGTGGATTGCTTGAGCTCAGGAGTTCAAGACCAGCCTGAGCAAAAGCAAGACCCCATTTCTACTAAAAATAGAAAAACTGAGGCAAGAAGATCACTTGAGCCCAAGAGTTGGAGGATGCTGTGAGCTATGATGCCATGGCACTCTACCCAGGGTGACAGCTTGAC
>CAUYRH010096009.1:0-23891 GCA_963574655.1 Perodicticus potto | reverse complement strand
TTTTCTTCCATTCTTGAGATACTTTGCTAAGAGGAATATGTTCCAGCTCCATCCATGTAAATATGAAAGAGGTGAAGTCTCCATCTTTCTTTAAGGCTGCATAATAGTTCACATTTTTGATGGTATGGCCCAAAATAGTTTGTTTTTTTTCCTTTCACTAATTCTTGCAATTTCCCCAATGATTTTGCCATAGAGCACAAAGCCATACACATACTGGCCAGTTGAAATACATTTCAGTAAGAAACCACTTAACACAAGGAGATGAGTTGAAATTTAGGATTTAGGTGATGGGGCTTTAAATTCACCTCTTTCATGAATACTTTGTGCTAAGGTATCAAATACCCTGGATAATGCAATGCTTTAATGTCAGATAGGGAGCAATATATAGTCTCCATTAAATGTAACTGTTAGAAACTACCATTCGAGAAAGTTATTCTGTCATGGCTGAATCTTATAGTTATGAAATAGATTAGAATCTGTCACTGTGAACTCTAAAGTTTAATGTGTTGACACCCAAACTCAGTACTAACATTCAGCTGGTGTGCACCAGTACAGCTTTCCTGGTGCTGATCAGAGTTTTCCTTCATCTTCATCCAGCCAACGTCTACCCCATCTTCAAAAGAAAGGTCAAGAATCTGCTTCTCAAGAAGCTTTTCTCTGACCCTCATCCACCTACCCTGCTCTCAGTCTAAATTTCTCATGGTGCAATGGTGTAATAGCCTTTGCTTATTAGTCTCAATGTAACTGTAAAAACATTTTGGAAAGTCTCAGCTTTCTGTCTAGGTCTCGCCTACAGCACTGTAAGCATCTTGAAAATCTGACCACCAAGTCTCACCTTCACCACTAAGGCCTAGCACTGTTTTTGATAAATAGCAAGGACATGTTATATCTTTGCCAAAAGAATGAATGCAGAGTGCCGGTTGTAAGAGTCTCAACTACATTTATATACTCTTATACATTTATTTACTCTTATACATTATTCATATTGGATGTTAGTTTTCTTGTAATCTGATTTCCTTTTGATACACTGTGGGAATACACTTAAGAAACAGAAGATCGGTGCCAACCTTCTGTTGGTACACCCAACAGAAAAAAATCATCCCTAGGGAAACCTTGGTGCCATTGCCCAGATGTCCAAAAAAGGGTTACAGATTCTGTAACTGATGAGTCTCCTAATAGAACAATTGAATGTCTCATCTTAAAGTTGACATTTCTTTCATGACCAAGGCATTGAATTGTTTACAGTTGTTATATATGTGTTCATGGTGAAAACTGTGGCTATAAATTATTTCTCATTGATACAGGCTAGTATGATAAATGTTGGTAATCATGTAGTCTATTATTGACCCATAGTAGTACATCAAATTGAATCTACAAAACAATCTTTAGAACAGTTATATATGTGTATTATGAGCAAAATTATTTTTGCATTAAATTTCAATGCTGGAAATGTTTCTTGAGGGTCTATACAAAGTCTAATACCAGATTCTACATACTTTGTTATAACCTTGAGCATGGCTGTACCAAATAGATTGAATTAAATTCAACTGATTATGTAGTCCTGCTTCATTCCTTAAGTGGCAGTCAATATATGGAATAGGAGCTTCATGAATATTGCTTGGCAGTGAAATATGCAGTTCACCCGAGCTCTATCTGAGCATGCCAAGTGTTTTGTGAGGTTGTAAGATGAAGTGGGAGAGGTTTGGACGATTTTACTTATATTTCCCCTATTTAATGTGACATCCATCATCCTGAAGCCAAAGGTACATAGAGAATTTTAAACTTACTAATCAATAGGATAGAAATTAGTTTGTTTTACCTAAGTGGATCTCTTAGACTAAAATAGGTACCATGGTAGCGTCTGGAAAATTTTCTATTGCATCTCATTTTCTGTTGGGAATTGTAATTTCCAAGGGAAAAAAGTAGCAGCTATAGGTTCAGAAAAATTCCCCACTTTGTTTCTCTTCCCCTGTACCGTTCTCTTGACTAGCACTTTCTAATCAGTGACATCTCCCGTTAACACAAGTAACTGAAACTAGTGAAGGGCAGTCCTCTCCCACACTGGACATCCCCAAGTTTAGAGAGTTAAGGGATTGGGGGGAGGGGTAATTAAGCTAGAGAAAGTAAAAGAGAAGCCAATAAGTCACGCTATTAACAGGGGAAGCAGATCTGAAACTTTGGACTCCCGTTCACTAAGTGTTTTCAGCCTGTGCATTAGGGTACTTTGGACTGTGTGTAAGAGAAAATCCCATCTCAAGCAGGATCAAAAAAATAAATAAAGTTATTATTTTACTTAAGAGACAGTCCATAGCAGAGCAGGCTTCAAGTGACACATAGAGTAGTGATATCACCAAAATCTTCTGTCTCCCTCCTGCCACTCTCAGCATCAAACCGTTCATCCGTCAAGGGTAAGGTGGTTGCCAATGGTAACTGCTTCCTGGTTCTCATCTAGCAGGAAAGGGAAAAACTTCTGTCCACAACCAAGGATTGATAAGGCTAGTCTCCTTAAGTCCACTGAGCCAACTTAGGTCATATGGCCATCCTTAGGCCAATATTAATTCTTGGGGAATGCAGGGCAGTGTAGACTGAACGGCCTGATCAGCTTCCTGTGCACGTGTCTGTTCACACTGAGAAGATGAGAAGGCCATGCTGGGTAGTCAGCAACACTGTCGGCTGCACTTTAGTCGCTTAGAATCAGTAATACTCTAAGTGAAAACATACATACAATTGTATCTCACTCCACAAGGGATGGGTTCTAGGTTTCTACCTGCCCCCACTGAAACTACCAAAACCTGTGGATGCTCACCTCCCTTATATAAAATAATACAGTATTTGTATGTAATCCACACATATCCTCCCATATACTTTAATCACCTCTAAATCCCTTATAATAGCTGATACAATGTTTTTTAAGTTTTTTTTGTTTGTTTGTTTGTTTTTTGGCCAGGGCTGGGTTTGAACCCACCACCTCTGGGATATGGGGCCAGCGCCCTACCCCTTTGAGCCACAGGCGCCACCCAATGTAAATACTATTTAAATAGCTGGTATTCTGTATTTTCATCTGTATAGTTTTCATTGTTATTTTTTGATTGATTTTTCTTGAGTATTTTTGATCCAGAGCTGGTGGACTCCAAGGGTGCAGAGCATACAGAGACAGAGGGCAGACGATGTCCCCTCAGTGAGGGTTTCCGAGGGATTCGTCTTAATAAACTGTAGCTCTAGAGGTTATAGACAGTGAGAAGAAAACCACCTATTCTCCTGAGTGACGGTTACCTGCACAATTGCAATTTAGAGAAATATATTACTATTTGAATGACCTCTGTTCCTATCTTTTATTTTAGTCTCTGTGTGGAATGGGTTTTTGGTGTGTTTGTTTTGGAAATAAACTGACTAGAAATACATCACTGTCCAAAAAGAAAACATATTTTTTCACCAAGGGATTTGAGGCTTAACTAGCTGGCAGGAAAATATAATTTCATTTTGCTGTCATAGTCTCATTTAGAAAATAACCTCAAGAGATTCAAAGGACACCCCACTATGTGAGCACTTTCCGTGCTCTGAAGGGTAGAGTGGCTGGAGCTTTACTTTTTCTAGCATGTTCGGAAGCGTCTTCTGAAGCAGCATTTGTTTCATTTAGCTCTGCCCTTACCACTTGAACTTTAAGAAACTTTATGAAAGTGTTTTTTACAAAAGGAGAATCACAAAACAATTTCCTGTTTTTCTTTCTTACTATAAATATCCCAAATCCTTCTTTTAAAAAGTTTTTTTTCTTTCAGGTTTTATTTGAAAGGCAAAAAAGCTGAAATGCAGCTATTTATCAAAATTTGATTCAAAACAGTTCAAGAAATAACTATCAAATGTTAAATGAAAAGCCAACAGAATTCTACCTCTATTTGGTTAGTTTTAGGCCAAAGAGAGGTTCTGGGGTTGCTTTTTCACAAATGTATTTAGGTGGCTGTGATGTATGCCACAGACAGGAGGTTTCTGAAAGGGAATAAAATCTAAAATATTAAATTTTTTCCCTGATCTTATTTGTATTCCCCTAGAACTGACCTTGCCACAGTGTGGGGTCACTTCTCTGTGAATGTAACTATGACAATAACGGCTCTTTTCTTTTTTTTTTTTTTTTTTTTTTTTTTTGTCTTTCTTTTTGGCCTAACAGTTCTGTTTGGGAACAGAATTAAGGACTCATGACCATAAAAGCTTCATATTTACTTAGGATATGAGCCATATGTGTGTGAAATTTGGAGAAAGTGGATATCTTTATCGCTAACCTCTTCTGCTGTCCTACTCTTCCATGAGAAAGGGCATCCCAGGTCGACTGTTGATACAGTGACTACCCTGTCAGACAGAAGCCCTGTTGGACATTTTCCTAAGGGCAGTTTTCTCTAATAAAATGAGGATAAGGATAGTTTTAACTTCATAAAGGTGAAGTCAGAAAGTGCTGAAAAGAACTTTAGCATGGCGCCTCCTATGTAGGAAGCGCCCCAAATGTTAGGTGTCTTTGCCACTGTTTGGCTACTGTTACTGTTATCTTTATTTCATCCAAATTTTCAGTCAACTTGGGGGACTTGGATATTTTTAAGCATCTCTCAAGCTTTTAAAAAATCAAATCACTAATTGGAATGAGCCACAACTTTTCTTAATGTCACAACTGTAACGTGCCACTGGGGGCAAGATGCCCATAATTCTACTCAGTGAAACATGATTTGTCTGAAACAGCGATGTGCCAAATGTGGCTTAAATTCAGAATTTCCTCAGTCTCTTCAGCACTGTTCCCCTGAAAATCTGTAACCCGATTTCAGTTCTCATTTGGGCTTGTGAAGGTGTGAACTAACTGTAGCCAAAATGAAGAGAGAATAGGAGATGTGGATTCTGTTAGGAAGTTTGTTGTGGTGGCCTGTTGGTATAACTGGATTACCAGTCTGCCCTTGCCCCCGTGCTAAGCACCGGAGAAAAGCAGAGATCACAACTGCAGCATCAGAAACACATGGCCCTCACACATGCACAAAAAAACTCAGCTCCACTAGTAAAGATGCCTAAAATAAAAGAGAGAAAAAAAGTTATAATTCTAGAAATTGAGGCTACCAGCTGTTTGAAACTGATTTTCCTCGCCCAGCTCTGTGCCCCTGAACACTTCCCTTTACTTCTCTCAACTCCTATTCTTCCAATAACCATTCATTCGTTCATATTCACTCATTCATTTATTTATCCTTATTTTCACCTGATCTCAGCCAAAAGGACAAGAAATGATTAATATCCGTATTTTCAACCAGTACTAATTGTTTGTCTCATATGTGCTAGTTACAGCAGATACAATGATAAGCCTAATTCCTTTTCTCTCAGTGAGAATTTTACATTCTCCAGGAAACTTTTCAAAACAAACACTTGATAGAGGGCGTTTTGAATGCATGTTCCTGAAATCGGAAAACATCAGATACAAGTTGCATCACCAGCTGGATGATGGAAAAAGATGTTAAAACACAGACAATGAAAGTACAGAAAGAAGGTTGCAATATGCCCGTTGGAAAATTTCCCCAGCAGCTCAAGTTGCAGACATTCAAATGTGGGCCAGATGCATTTTACTGTAAGGATGAAAGGTTTAAATTCAAAACTACATCTTCTAACCGCACTCAAAGGAATTAGCTATTGGTATCTCTACCCTGTGCAAAGCTCAGCAAGAAAACTGGGGTGCTATTTAGCTTTCAGGTGAAAGGCTCTGGAAAGTGTGGGTGGTGTGTTGGTAAGTTGGTGGGTAAAGGGAAACAGAAGACTGTTAGTGAAAACAGCAGCCCAGTGTGAGCAGTAAACTGCTGCTTAAAGAGGTCTACGCAGAAAGTGATTGTATGTCTTTTTAACAGCCTCTAAAAGTCTTTTTTGTAAGCCTTTTCGGAAGTAGTTTCCTCTTTTCCTGTTGGACTGTCTAGTTGGCACATGCCTCTGGGAAAGGGGGATCTGCTTTATAACAGGCTTTTCAATAGTCTTGGTTAAAAATTGAGCTATCTGCTCAAAAAGCGCTTGCCCTCTGCCTCTCCCCAGCCCTATCTGATTTGCCAGTTACTTCCTTCAGATACCTTGCTCATTCTCTGACACCTGTGCTGACATAACATTTTCCCCCCACCTGGCAGGCACCTGCCAATTCTCATTGAAAAATGATTGCTAAACATTTCAGCACCAGCTCTCAAGAAGAGATCCCTCCTCTGCCCACTGGTGCCATAGAAACCACCATTGTTCCTTGTAATTGTGAATCAAAACTACCTTGTAGCTCCCGCTCCTGCGCCTTCATGGGCTTTGGAACAGAACAAAGAGGGAAGGACAGTGCAGGACAATGTTTTGCCACATGGTACCTGGAGTACCAAAAGGTGCACAGAAAGAAATCTGCACCTTGAGACACACACTCACACACACAAAAACCAGGAAGCAGGCTGTGGAGAAGCCAGGCTCACTGGGCAGTGCTGTTTAACCCACACAGAGGTCATGGGGCATGGCGGACAACTCAGCCATTCTTGCTTTTAACATTTTACAGGATTGAATTCTACAGGCTATTTTCATACCTACTGAGAAGGAGAACATATCATCCATATATTTTTAAAAGGCATTAATTAAGTTGAGGTCTGACACCCAAGACTAATGGTCCCTGACCTAAGCCCTAATCTCCAACTAGGGAATTTGGATGATGCTAATGATTGTTGCACAATCAGATCTGTGTCCCATTTTGAATATAGGTCAAAGGATGACTGTTTCCTGCAGAAAACAAAAATAATCTTTCTAAGACACCATTTCATATTAGCATAGGCCCATATGCTCAGGATCAGAAAGAAATTATGCTATATCTAAAAGAAATCACACTGGAAGAAAAATCACATTGGCGGCTAAGGCATTTGGCAATAGAACTCCATTTCTGTAAGCCTTTATTTACTGACTGCAGATAAATCTTGACCTGAAATTAATGGAAAACTGTGAGCATGTCCTGGTGAAGTTTTGAACTGCCAAATTTGAATGATTTTATCCTAGGACTTTCCTCTTGCTACTTTCAAAATGTCCAGCTTCAAAATGTTTGAAACTTCGATTAAAAAGCATCACACACACACACCCATATTAGTTCATCATGAAGTCCCGTGGAAATAGATCAGGTCATGTATATGAATGATTAGATTTGATTATTTTTTTATCTAGTTGCTACAATTGAAATCATAGCCCTGGGGATAAATTGTCGACTCCTTTCTACTGTAATTCTTGCTGAATATTCTCTTGAATGAGGTTTATCATTAATGTTAATATAGGTGAAGCTATAATTTATAAGAGAAATCCTTTAGTAAGCACCAGTCAACTAGCTGGTGATGCTTATATAACATGTTATTTGGGTTTTTTTGTTTGTTTGTTTGAACATAATGAATGTTTTAAATCCTTTAAATACAATATGACATAGAATTAGAAACTACATTTACTGAACCTAACCAATTGCCGTGGAGATGAAATTCACCCTATTCTTCAATCTGGTTCTTATACTAGATCCCTGAAATAATTTAAAACATTTCATTTTCTGGTTTTGCTCTCCATACCTTTAAGAATTCAGTGAAGGTAATAGTTTTGGGGGTACCATTTATACTTAGGTAATAAAAAATGTAAAACCAAATAGCTTGGGGCCAATTCAGTTCTGCCATGTAAAATAATCACTGGCTGGAGCAAAGGATGCTTTGAAGATGTAACATAAAAAACTATAACTCTGGCAAAGTTAGGTAAATTGAGAATTCTACGTGTGGTGTGCAGAAGACTCATTACTTATTTCAAAACAGTGATGTTAATATCTCCACGTCTGAAATAAAGAGTGCTACCACACAGATGCAGCTGCAGGGTGGAAGCTAAGGTGAGGAGTCGGGGTCTGCATCTGCCTGCTCACCAGCTGGGTGGGCTTGAGTAGATCACTTGATCTGCGTTTCCCTTAGTATTCCCTCTCTCTAAATTCTCACATGGTAAACCCTTGGCATAGTTCACAGTAGGGACTCAATAAATCTTGGCCATTTGGATGATGATTCCCTGGCTTAAAATTCTATAGGAGGAAAAATGTGAGCCCCGGATTCTCAATTCCACACTCGTAACCCTTATCACGCACCTGTAAAGAGACCAGCCAGCTCCCTTTGTAGAATCAAATCTGATTCATCCAGTGCGACAGGACAAGAAAGCTCCACGTAGGAACTGAGAGACGGATGACATTACAACTTGTATTTCCCTTAAAGGGCACGAGGTAGAGGAGTATGGCACACATTTTGGGTGCGGGACACAACCACAAAAGGGACCCTACCTAAAAAATTCAAAAATCATCAACTGAATGTTTGCAAACTCACAATCACCTGAAATTTTAAAACATAAACAAACAAACTTGTATTTCTTGACAGTTGACTATCTCACAAAATATACACTTACCATCGTAAAGCTGGAAAACAGCTCCTTGATTTTTTTTTCAAAATTAGTGCCCTCCTACGCCAGAAGTACAAAGGGCTCTTAACTGTTTACATGCTCTCCCAGGTAGTCCATTACACTAGAGACATCAGTCATTCATTTCTGCACACATTCAATACCATTTTAGAACTTAAAATATATCTGACTTCCTTTTCTTTGAAAATGTTTTTTTTTAAGCGAGATAATGAGACTGAGAAGTTTGCAACCTAATGCTTATTTTCTCATTTCAGTTGCATATCAACATTACAGTACATCTCTTGGAGAAAAAAATGTTGCTATCACACGGGGTCGGCAAGCTAGGGCTCTCAGGCCAAATCCAGCCCCTGCCTACGTTTGTACGGCCCACAAACTAAGAATGGCTTTCACATTTCTAAATGGTTCAAAAAAAATCAAAAGAAGAATAGTATTTCATGGTTGCATTATATATTACGTCACATATTATAATATTACATATTATTTTATAAAAAAATTCAAATTTCAATGCCCATAAGTAAAATCTTTGAGCAAATCATTTACATATTGATGCTTCCTTCACAGTCCAGTAGGAGAGTTGAGTAATTGTAGCTGAGATTGCATTTGGCCCAGAAAGCCTAACATCTTTATTATCTGGTCGTTTAGAAAAGGAATCTGCTGACTGCAATGAAATATAGCAAGTCCCACTACCAAAAAGAAAAAACAAATTGCACAAACACCATTCCACTTAGAAACAGGTTTTATACCAAAAATCCATTTGGAAGTCAGTTGTCCATGAAACCAAATAATAAATGACAGTTTGACTCCTGGGATAGCTCACAGATGCTGATTAACTTACAATTCATTTTAACTGCAGTACTAACATCCTGAGTTATGAAGTTTAGAAATAGGTGACTAAGTTGCAGAAAAGAGAAGAAAAATGTTTCCATCATCTTCTCCTGGTTGAAGAGACATGTCTAGGGACACATGTGTGGCCTCAGGGCCCTTTGCTAAGGTGCTCTCTTGAGCAAAGGGACCTTACATTATGCATATTCATATTTCTCACAGGTCACAGCCAAAGATATTTACAAGTGCACAATATATTCCTGTTAAACAAAGTAGGATCCGTTTATTTCCATGTTCTTTGTGTTGAATGGTCAATATGGCCCAAATTTTCTCACACAATCCTTATCTCTTATTGTTAGCCAAACTTTTATAAATTCAGATCCTTCTTTTTTTTTAAATGATCATTTCAACTTTAAAATCTAGGCCAGTGATTTTTCAACTTTTTTTATTATGAACTTCAGTAAGAAATACATTTTACATCACAACCTAATGCACACAGCCATATGTGCCTATAACTAAAGCTAAATTCAAACAGAACCTGTCTACACACAAACTGTCTATTCTATCTATTCCATTTGATCACTTTTAAAGTCTCACCAAACTCACCAGATTGGTCTAATACCATACTAATGGGTCATAACCCTCAGTTTGAAAAGCTGGGTCTATATTGTTTCAACATGAATAGCTGGATACTCACAAGTGGCTTGATTTGATCAGTTATTTCAGGAATATTAATTGAGCACCTTGATAAGTACCTGGCCAAGACACTGGGAAATCATGATCAATAAAACACCCTTCCAAACCTGGAAGGGCAGAAGGTTGAGAAGTGAGGTAAGAAAACAGCAACTGACATAGAGAGGGGACACACAGTCATAGTATCAGGCCTCCAGCACTAAGAAAAGAAACCTGACTTCCAGGACCAGATTTGCCTCCATTTAACTAACATCTTAATTAACCTTGGATTTCAGGCATGGCTTCCTCTTTTGCTACTGAGATCTAATCACTCCCCAGAATTTAAACCAATTTTATAAGTAGAAAGAACTTAAGCTATATTTAGCTTAAATGGAGATGTAAATTGAGCATAAGGATAAATGAAGTTGGAATTAGGTATTTAGAAGTTTGCTTTTTAAGTAGAAAAGGCATTTGTTTTGTCCAGTATCATTAAAGTCTTTTAACTTTATTTTAATTCATTTTTATAACCAAATTACTATATAATGGTATTATTATTATAATGCATTTGAAATTGCAGCGTATTTATAATCATGAAAATACTAACTTGAAATATATTTGTAATATGTTTTTGTAGCCATTACTATTTTAATAATAATGTATGATCCAATGAAGCAATTAGACATTGTATAAGCAGAGAAATTCACAAAAACAAAGACACAATACTCAATTGTTGTACTTAAAATTATAGCCCAAAGAAAACTGTACCTGAAAGAGGTTTATCTCACATGTCTTAAAGATTTATAGTTAATTAAAGTAAAACATGGTAGGTAATTTCAAATGCACTGCAATTTCATCCATTTAACAAAGAACTCATTTTACTGGTATAAATTGTAGGTATGAGTATGCACGGGGTTTTTGTTTTTAAAGGAACTATACCTACTCCCATTTATTTTGATGGCAAACTCCTAAGTGTTTTCCTCCCGCTTTTCCCCGTCTTACCCAAGCCCAGGGGTAGGAACTGGATGCCTTTTTTGTCAGTCCCACACTCAGCCCATCAGAGTGCAGTCATCTCTGCATCCCAGATGGGCCCAGAATCGGCCTCTTTCCTCTCTCATTTGCAGAACCGGGGGCCAAATCACCACTTATGTCTCCTGCCCAAACTCCCAAAGAAACTTCTTTCTCCAGGGAGAAAGTATCCCTGCTTTCTGTTTTGCTTCTGAGAATTTCAGGCTTTACCCACAGAAAGAGTCATCTGTAAAATTGTTAAACCAGAATGTGTTATTCCTGCTGCTTCCGAAGCCTCAGTGGTTCCCAGGCCACTAACCTGCCCTCACTCCTGTCACCACTTTCTCTCCTGTACGTGTACATCAGTCGCATCAAGCTGGCTTTTATTTCTCAGATGTGATGGTTAATTGTGTCAACTTGGCTGAGCCACGGTGCCCACATATTTGGACAAACGTTACTCTGAACGTTTCTATGAAGGTGATTTTCGAATAAGATGAATTCAGTGGATTACACTCCATAATGTCAGTGAGCATCATTTAATCAGATGAAGGCCTGAATACAGCAAAGACTCTCTGCCTCTCTCTCTCGCCCCCCTCCTTTTCTTTCATACACACAAACACACACGTACATACACACACAAACACACACACGGGCAGAAAGCAATTCTGCCAGCAGAGGGGCCTTTGGACTTGAACTGTTGCTCTTTTCTGAATCTCCCAACTATCAACCTACCCCATCAGAGTTTTCTGACTCACCAAGTCTCCTTACACAATTGTGTTAGCTAATTCCTTCAAATCTCTCTTCTTTTCTTCTCTCTCTCTCATCCCATAGGTTGTTTCTCTGGAGTACCCTGACCATAAAACACCAAACATACCAACCCTTCTCTTGCTATAAAGCCCTTCCCTGTGCTCTGGAACCCCCTTCCAGGCTCAGCATATAACTTCCCCTTTTTATGATTCCTCTTTCATCTAACTTTACCCCATTTCACTTCCTACGTGGAACATCCCATCCCAAAATGACTTCTTTTGTTTGCTTACCTGTTGTCTGGTTCCCCCTGACAGATTCCAAGTTTCAAGAGGGAAAACACCAGTTATGTGTTATTCCCTGTTGTGTCCCAGCCCCTAGAATAATGCCTGGGACATAAGAAGCATTCAGTAAGGATTTATTGAATAAGTGAATTAGTTAAAATGTTAAAGTTCGAATGACTTCCTGAACATCAATTAAACACCAGCATTTGTTAAGTCCAAGAGGTCACTCTCCATCTGCATTTTATACAGTCAATGAAGTAGAAAGCCAGTTAAATACTGCACGAAAAAGTCGTAGTTCTCCTCAGTTCCACAAATATTGTGGTACTTGTCTTCAATGGGAAAAACTCAGATATATACTAAAATTGTCCTAAATCTGCTTTTTTCATAGTTTAGTGAGTAACTCTCTAAATCAGAGCAAGCACCTGTTCTTCCTTCGTAAACATTTACAGTTAAAAGTTCTTTCTCTTCTTCCATGACAGACCAAACAGTCTTGTCCCTGTGGGGATCGAGAGCATAGGTTTTACCTGCTAACCAGCTTTTTTTAATTAATGAAACAATATTGTCCATATTGCTAAAATCAAAGCAAAATAGTGATTTTTTTCGTTGATGATGGTACCTTCTTTTTTTTTCACTCACTGTTATTAAACATTTTATTAAAGACACCAGAGAGAAGATTGTTATCAAAGATTGATGACTCACAGAAGGAACTGGAAGGAATCAGAAGACCTGAGTTAGACTTACGATAAAACCTGACGACTGTGTGTGCTTGGTTTGATGATTTAACACTGCCTTTCACTTGAGTTCTCTTGTTCATCACTTGATCATCTATAAATAGGATAAATCCCATCTCTCTAATGCAGAGTATGAGTTAACAGGTTTAGCGCATCAGTCAGTTACTCAATGCAAATGCTCTTCGAGGTAGTGGGGGAAAGTTGGCAGAGACAAAAAGTGTGACGTGACTGGCAAGCTTGGGTTGTAGGGCATTATACAAGAAACTGTCAAAATTCCAACTTGGCTAGTTAGGAGTTAGGAGTTTTTGAGATAGATACTTTGTCAAGCTCTTTAAACTATAGTTTTTCGATCTATAAAAATAGGGTTCCCATCTACTAGATTTGGTGTGTGTATTATGGGAGAAACCAAGTGCAGAACCGTCACAGATGCTTTCTCTCAGTCTACTCAGGATATGTTAGTTTGGCTTTTTCTACCCGCTAGCTTTTACAATAAAAATATAAAATACTATATAATATTTCTAGTATAGTTTTAAGAATAAGAAAAGACTTCCTAAGCCATATATGCTATAAAACTTCTTACAAGAAAAATAAATCTTAAAATGACCCAAGTTACGACTTTTTTTGAATATGAATATTCATGACTTCTAGGAATTTGTTTAACGTAGGAAATACATAGCTTTTAAAACATAATGTCCAATGGCCAGACTCTGATAATCAATTGTCAATTCTCCTTTGCTCTAAGAATATCATTCTGCCATTTTGTAAAAGCGATAGATACAGATGTAAAATCAGAGAGAGTGAATTAGATATAAGAATGTTAAGGCTCTTTGTTTTACTATGTGTTATATATATGAAAGTCTATGCATTTTTCTTTTGCCTAGGATAATGCTATAGAAAAAATTTTAATTAAAAAAAAACTTCCTATACGAATACATTAAATTGAGCTTAATACAAAAGCGTTTTCTGTGGTTGGTTCAAAGATGAATGCAATCAGAATCTCCTCCTGGGTGCCAAGATGGGTGCTAAGACTTTAGGACACTTCATCTCACCTAATCCTAATGTTTATAAACTATAAATATATATATTTACATATATCGAGGTAAAATTCATTATAGAAGAGAAAATTGACATTCAGAGATGTTAAGAAACTTAAGGTGGAAAAATTAGTTAATGATGATTTTACAACTTAAATTCTAACTCCACATAGCCTCTATTCATTAATTGCACCTGGAAAAAATAAAATTAAGCCACTGTAATGCAAACTGTAGGTTATCTGCTGTTTTCATTACTTTATTCATTCTCCTGATTAATACCATGATCATTAGATATTTGAAGGATTCGAGTTTTCTGAGTCTTCAGATTTTGAGATGGTGAAGTCCTTTGTCCTTCTGCAACACTGGTCTCCCTTGTCTGTGCCCCTCCCAGCCCCACATACACACACGTACATACACATGTACACACATACACACGCATACATACAGACACACATACACATTCATACATGTACACATACACACATGTACACACACATACACACACATAGACACCCACACGTACACACACAGAGCTTTCTTTTCAGCCATTTCTCTCAACCTATACAGTGTCATTCAGTACCTGGAAACATACCTTCCATTTTCTTTCCCACTTGACTTATCTGCAAGTTCATTGATATCATCTTTATCTTTCTAGTGGTGGAGATTTGTTTAGAGGCCCCTTTTGAAAATGAGCCAGACTTGAAGGACATAATTTCATCCTGGGGGCTAAATATTGCTCTTAAGACTTATTTGATGTATTTTCTATTTTCATCTCCCTTTCTTTAACTGCTTTGCTCACATCCCTCTTAGTATTTATTTCTCCTTGAAGAATTTGCTGTCACAAAAAATTAATTACTGCTGCTAATAAAATTAGGATTTCAGAAAAACAGACACTTTGTAACATTATCCCTCCTTCTGGGAAACATACTTGTGCTCTCTAATGTGGAACTTAGGAGTTTTATAAATCTAGTACTTTGTTTAAATAGTTTAATGAGATTCTTATTTTATTCTTTTTTGTAATTATTTGTAGAATGTGCCGCTCTTGGTGATTTAATTCTTAAAAAACTAATTAGTGTGCTATGGAATGATTTGTCTTTTGTTAATTTCGATTAACATTACATTTTGGATTTGGTGGTGTATATTGCACTGGATCCCCTGTGGGCATAGCTGGATGAAATGCATATTTAACTGTGTCCAATATAATCATTACTAATGAAGGAACGAGTCAGGAAAAAGAATGGATATTTTGATGAGCCTTTCATTTGAAGGCTAAAGTTTGAAATCCTATAAAGGAATTGAAAAATATATTTTCCCAAATAATTATTTTGTAAAACTATACTTTATTGTTGACAACTACCTCCCTGCTCCATAGAGAAAGATCAAAGATGATAATGATGATGGTGGTCATCGTGGGAATAAGGAGTAATGAAAGAACAATTATCAGCATTTGCTAAGTGCTTCTGTGGGCCCAACGTCCCCATATTACTTGTTTAATTTTCACAATGACCCGTAAAACATGTATGATTTTTATTCACATTTCACAAATGGGAGAATTTAAAGTTGGACAGGTTAAATAAATGATCTGAAGTCACATGGACAGCTAGAAGATAGAGTAAATCCCAAGGTTCCAGACATAAAATTTAACCACTCTGACATAATGTGTTTGGTCTTTATGAACATAATCCGACAATATTTATGTTTCATTTTAGTTGTCTGTTTTGTTTAACTTATAATTTTTTGACAGTGGTTCTCAAGTAGAGATGATTTCGTTCCCTCCCCCACTCCCGGGGAGCCATTAGGAGTATCTGGATGCCTTTGGATCTGTTGCAACAGGAGGCACTACCAGCATCCAGTGGGGAGAAGCCTGGGATGCTGCTAACCCCCCAGGATGCTCAGAACAACCTCCTCCGCAAAGAACAGGCTAGCCCAAAAGTCAGTACTGCTGAACTGGAGAAACCCTGTTATAAGGAATTGTCCAGTGAATGATTTTCTGGTAATCAGCCATTTACATGACGCAATTTCTCTGTTCTAACTGCTCTGTTCAATGCATAAAGACTCTGGGCTTTGTGTTTATGGGAAAGGGCTTATATCCCTTCAAGTCTCAGAGAGTATAAGCCATGGCGACACTATTACTATTGCTACAGGCACAACGTGAGAGCCCATTCTAATACACTGTCCGACCGTGTCACATATTCAAATGGTCACAACACTACTACAGGCAGGTACGATTTCCTCCATACAGTATTGGGGAGAAGAAACCAGAATAGTGCAGAGGCCAAATAACTTTCCTAAAATCACATAGCTACTAAGCATTCACATCCCAAGTCTAGGTCTATACAACACACCACAAATATAATTAGCAAAAGAAATGTAGAGTCCTAAGTTTTGCCCTGACCCTTTACTATACTAAAAATAGGGCTTTTCCTGAAATAGAGTCAAGCATTTTTCAGTTTAGATATAACCAATTAGCCCATTGGATAGGACGTTTGAGAAGACATGTTCTTATTACACAGAAAAATACACTTGAAACTGTAGTATGAAAACAGAGTATTTATCTTATAAACAGATGCTTTCTTTTCTTGGAAGAGAAAATCAGGGCACAGAGAGGATGTGAGACTTGACCGTGTTCACACAGCAAGTCAGGGAAAGGCCATGACCAGACAGCAGTTGTTGGGCTCCTCAACCCTCCTCCCGCCTTCCTGGGCTGGGCTCACCCCCTTCCTGCCCAGCGGGAAAAGCAGCCAGTTCATCCTCCTCTTGAACACAAAATGCCTTTACGAACAAGGTACACAAATTCATTGTCTTGGCTATCTTCAGAAACTGTTTAGAACCACAAACATGTTGTGAAAAATCAGGCTTTTGAAGAAGAAAGGTGAGACAGTGAAACCCTACAATCCACATTATTATGCAATCAAATCACTCTGGGAAACTCAGGATTTTGGAGTGTTTTATGTTTCTCAGAAACAGAAGTGAAGGAAGGGAATCATATGACTTTCATAAGAAAAGGTGATCCAGTTCAAACCACACAAGCACAAAGCCTGAAAATGACCCTCCTCCCGGCTCCTCAGTTGGGTGATGTACAAACTCCCCTTTGGAATACATGCACCTCCCTGCCCAGCTGACGCGTTAACTAAGAGAGAAGAGAGGTTTCCCCTCACCCTGTACCAATTCAGCTCTTTTCTGAAACTACATTGGTGAAGAGACAGGAAAGGAATACATGACAGGAAAGCACCTGTACCCATAAATCACATCTTCCCAAACCTTCCTCGTGCTCACGCCACTCCACAGTGAATGTGGAAGACCGTCTCATGGGATTGGGGAAGACAATACTTGACTATCTCATGGGATTGGGGAAGACAATACTTGACCATCTATATGTCATTATTTTCATCATTTATACTTTCAGTTTATGTTTTTGTTTGCTCAATACCATATACTGTGCATAAGGACAGAAGTATATGAATATAATTATTAAATAAATATACATATTTGGGGATTACATATACCTGTTTTATCATGTTGGTGGGGGTCACTGTTCCGTATTTTTTAGAAGAGAAATGTTCCCTGACTCTTTCTGAGGGTTCCAGGATGTAGACCTTCTCTTCCTCCCTGGAAAATACTCTAGTTTCTTCACCTCCTACCAAACCTCACAGACCAAGGCTTCCACAAAGGTTCCTTCAAAACTTACATTTCTGTGACCTCCAGTATCAACCTTATGTCTCTGAAAAATCTGTGTAGATCCCGTCTTAGCCACAAGATGTGGCTTTGCTCAGACACACGCTGCCTGTTAATGTGCTTCACCACCACGACCCGTTATCCCAACTCCTCAGCTCAGGGACCCCACCTTAGCCAGAATACATTTAAACACGCAAAGCTTAAGAACACCAGAAAAAACAAGGATCTGGTATGAGTTGCTCCACATTGCTGTAGCACATTACCACCAACTGAGTGGCTGCAAACAATACAAGTTTATTATTCTCTTACAGATTTATAGGTCAAAAATCTTACTGGACCAAAATTGACCTGTCAGTAGCATGCGTTCCTTCTGGGAACTATGGAAGAATCCACTTGCTTGCCTCATTCAGCTTCTAGGGGTCACCTGTAGTCTTGACTCACAGCCCCTTTTTCCCTCTTCAAAGCCAACATTACAGAGTCTTCAAATCTCTCTCTCTGTCTCTGACTTGGAGCCCATAGTCACATCTCTGACCCTCCTGACTCCTAGTTCTATAAAGTATAAGGAACTTTATGATGACATTGGACTTACCTAAATGATCCAGATGGTCTCCCTAGCTCAAGATCCCAAACCGAGTGACATCTTCTTCAAAGTACTTTTTGCCATGGCAGGTAACATAGGTTCTGGGGAATAGATTGTGGATATATTTGTGAGGCCATTATTCTGCCTACCATGCACCCCCAGTGCCCAGACTCAGCAGCAGAGGGAAACTGCAATCACCTTGATTCCAAACTGTGAGGAAAATAAAAAGTATGTCTCAGAGTTCCCATCCCAGCTTTGCCAATAAATGGGTTATATGATCTTAGGCAGGTTGTTTAATATTTCTGTAATTATTTCCTTTCCTCTAACATAGAGAAAAAAAAATACCTGTCTCCTATGGCATTAAAAAAATGCAAAAGTATAATGACAGACTCTTAGTAGCTGTTCAGTAAAGGTTAGTTCTTTGGCCATTCTGATGCTTACAGGTCTAATCTTATGTAAAACCGACTATCAGTTGATGGCATTTGGCATTTCCAAAGTTATCAACTGCCCTAACCACGTCATCTTACTTAGTGTACGCAAAAGCTCATGAGCTCCATCTCGCCTCCAAAAATTGAGTCTAACGAAGGTTAGTGACAAAGGAAAAGGGGGAAAAACAAAGATTGCAGACCAAGATTCTGATCCCAAATCCTATGTTTTTCTATTAAATCAAACAGAACCTCTTGCTATTCACTTCTGGTCACCATGCTGGTTAGAAATGAAATGTTTGGCCAAAATAGATTGGTGTATAAGAAATGAAGCATATTGCCTGTTATCTTTGTAAAGTTTGCAGAAAAGCAAAACAGAATGAGGAACTGTAGGCTCAGGAAAATATTTTCTCTCTGGAGCTGTTAGGCATTTGTAACAAGTTGTGAAGGCAGCTTGGCTCTTACAACTATATGGCTGGTGCCAAATTGGAAGCCTTTATAGGTCTCTAATTCCCCTGATATTATTGGCTAAACCAATAAGTGTGGTTAATTTTTTATGTAAAAAGAATTCCAACTCTGAAAATAACTTGTGAGAATTCGAGAAACTCCAGAGTCCCACCTAAGGATTGTATTTAGTGAAAGAATTAATTGTGACAAAGAGAAATCCAATTGCCTACCATCATGGTAACTGAATGAACATTTCCCGGTACTTAATGTCACAGAAAATAGGAAGAAGTTTGGCGGGTTTTGTTGTTGTTGCTCCTAATTGGGATTATTAAGGAGCAGTAATTATGGCCTAAGGCTTTCTGCCCTTGGTGACATCAGCGACTTTGCTATCCATTCTTCTGGCTGGTGATTAACACACCGGTGACTTGGAGCCTAGTATGACAATTAGGATTGAGTAGTGTCATCTGTTTCATAATTAAATCCCATCTTCCATACCCTTTGAACACTGTATTGGCGTTTAATTGGCGGATGCTAATTCTGCTGCCACTGTGGTTTGTCTCCACCATAAAGTCAAGATAACAATGACCCAATCATTGCAGAATAGTCCATTTAAAGAGCATTTGCTCTCTTTTTGGCCCAAGAAGAGCCCTGAAGTCCCAATTAGATGCAGCATTTAAGAAGCTGAGGACCTGTAAATTCCCACAGGTTCATTATAAGGGTGATGTACAGGGCCTACCACTGCAAATTAAAAGATCAACTTAGCATCCAGGGGAGGAAGGTCCTTTCTATCCAGTTGATGACTTCTCCAAAGACATAAGGGGATGATGGATATTGTACAAACTGTGCACAGGCTTATCTGTACAGCCATCACAGCCAAAGAAAATCTTTCATTAAAAGCCTTGCTCATGGGCAGCACCTGTGGCTCAGTGGGTAGGGCGCCAGCCCCATATACCAAGGGTGGTGGGTTAGAACCCAGCCCCGGCCACGTTACAACAAAAAAATAGCCAGGCATTGTGGCGGGAACCTGTAGTCCCAGCTACTCGGGAGGTTCAGGCAAGAGAATAGCCTAAGCCCAGGAGTTGGAGGTTGCTGAGAGCTGTGATGCCATGGCACTCAACCGAGGACAATAAAGTGAGACTCTGTCTCAAAAAAAAAAACCCTTGCTCATTTCCACTCACTTACCAGAGAAACAAGCTCTGTGAGACTCTTTATATTAAACTATTAAACTCTTTATATTAAAGAGTACTATTAAAATGAATACACTTCCAATTTATTTGTTAACAGAGAATTCAAAAGCATTAGGCTGCTTCTATGGGCGTCTCATCCTATTTCATATTTAAGAAATAACTGATGGTGTTGAACACTACAAGGTAATGTGCTTAATAAAAAATGAGAGAAGAAACTTAAGGCAAAGAAACAAATCCTCCATGAAAAAAAACAATGGAAATTATTTGGAAAAAAAAAAACCCAACCTGTGATTTGAAAACCATCTTCAGGATAATCAGGATTCTGTTCTCAAGTAGAATAACGAATCCATTCAGGTTAGTTCAAATCAAAATAATGCTGAAAAGAAATGTAAGATGCATAAAAAGAAATTTAACAATACAGTCATACCATCCACCCAATATGTAAAATCCAATATGTAAAAATATTAAATTAATAAACAAACAATTGCAAGAGATTTCCTGAACAGTGAATAAAAAGATTAACATGAATCTTTGTGCAAAATGTTTAAAGCCACTTTAAGATGATCAAACTCTTCAAAATTTAAGATCTAAGCATGTGAAGAGTATGCAGGAAGCACAATATGCTCTTTTTAATTTTCTTCTAATCACATGATTACATTTTAATTATAGTTTTCACTTGTTGAAAGTCTATTCAAATGCAATATTTTCTCTACTTCTGAGTAACAGTCTTCATTGCCTTATTTTCATCTTTAGATGATTCAGCCTATGATGATTTAGGGGCCAAATGTTCAAACTCTCTTTAACAGATTACTCATGATGCAATTAAAATTAAAATATGTGCATAAAATTGATATTTTAATTAAATCATTGTGTATCTACTTACTGGTTTCGAAATAGGAGAGAAAGAGTAGCTCGAACCCCCAGAACTGTATCCTCATTGGCCTTTGTGGTTTTCTTTTCCCTTAGGGATCCTTAACAGATTAGTATTTGGGGGAGGCCAGTATTCCCATGAATCGTATTTAAAACAATTCCAGTTCTTTTTGAATGTTTCATGGATGCTTCCTGTCTTAGTGTGTTTTCTGCTGCTTATCATAGAATGGCTGAAACTAGGTAATTTAGAAAAAAACAGGAATTTATTTCTTTTAGTTTTGGAAGCTGAGATGCCCAAGGTCAAGGGGGCACACCTGGTGAGGGACTTCTTACTAGTGAGGACTCTCTGCAGAGTCCCACGGCGGCATCACCTGGGGAGGGGGCTGAACATGCTAAAGGGCTACCCCGTGTCTCTCTTACTAAGCCACCAGCCCCACACCCCTGCAAATACTGAGTCCTTGTGACCCGGTCCCTCTTAAATCACATGATTTCATTTTAATTATGGTTTTCACTTGTTCAAAGTTAAACATCCCACCTCTGAGACTGCTCATTGTACATTAAATTTCAACATGAATTTTGGAGGGGACGGATTCGAAGCATAACACTTGCTCTGTAGCTTAACCACCAACAAAAAGAGCCAATGGGGACATCGCCACGTGCAGTTTTAGAATTCTGCTCATAGAAGAAAGAAAAAGAAGGAGTGGAATAAGGCCATATTATGTTCCTCTTAAAATCACCATGATTGGTTTCTCTTGTTCTCCAGGGATTCTTCTGTGTCTTCCCATTCTTGGCCTCCATGTCCAATGATTTTTTCACACTTCACGACTCAGACATTACCATTTAGCTTCCACTTCTGCTCTTACATTGCTTTGTCTCTAACTCTTTAATTAGAAATGGTTAATTTGACTTCTTGTCTTAAGGCAAAGAGAAAATGAGTCTTAAACAGTATTAAGCTCCCATAAATATTTCACTTTATGCTAATTCCTCTGCTTCCAGCTGAGCTGTTCAAAGTTCTCAAAAAAGTGTTTCTGTTCCCTTCAATTAAATACATAACTGTAATACAGTAAAATAATTATCAGTTTTACTACCCTCTACCTTTTCCCCCAAGCCTTAACTGTGGACATTTTAACACTTTCTTCTGTAGTTTATGTAACCTAAGCCCAGTGTCAAGGGTACTGACCCAGGGCTGGGAGATGGCCAGAAGACCAATGCTTTCGCAAAATCTTAGAGCTCCCTCAAGTGGACGTATGTTTAATGCGCCCTTAACCTCCAAAAAATAATTGGCTATACTTTCCACCCCAGGACAGAAACATTTCATCCTCCCAATATAGAAGTAGAAGAGATTTGCTCTTTAAGGTAGAAATATTCCAAAAAGAAATAAAAATTCAAACAAGTTTGTCAAGTAAATGAATACAAGTGGCCAATGAAAAGGTATCAAGTAAGGTTTTTTGATCATTGGTTTTGCTCCAGAGAGCGTTAACTGGAATTAATAATTACACTATATTCTGTTCATTTGGATAAAGTGCAACTTGTTGAGGACATTATAAAACTAACGCTATATGGCACTTACACTGTGTACCACATATATGTCGTGCCTGGCACTATTCTAAGAACTTTACATATATTAATTTATTTAATCCTCACAACAAAGTATTTTATTACTTTCCACTGTACAGATGAGGAAACTGAGTCACAGAGAGGTGAATTAACCTTTCAAAGGTCACAGAACTGGAAAATGGAAGACCCAAAAGGTCCAACATCTTCTATGCCACACTACTTACCACACAGTGAAAACTCTATATGCAAATACACTTGAACATGTGTACATAGACATATCTCTATACACACACCCAGCACACACACATCCATGCATGTTCACGTTATACATACACATATATACATGCATACACATATAGATACAAACATACAGAGAGTACGTATCGTGCAAAAATTCCTTTAAGGTATAAAAGTTAAAAGAGGAGAAATAGAAGTTACACTCTGATCACCAGCTTATCACTTTGCCTGGTTATTGCTTACTCTTACTCATTACACTTTCTGGTTATCTCACCTCATACTCGGCATCCGTGGCCTGCTCTGGGAAGAGCATTGAAGGTTTACTTCCCATGGCGCTTACTCATCCCCCGTACTACAAACATCTGCCAGATCTTCCCTGGACTGGCTCATTGTCATGATTCCAGTTTCTTCACAGGGAGATCCTTCCTGACCTTATCATAAAACACCTCCCGTCTCCCTCCCTGCTATTCAGCATCCTTCTTACTCTGTCCGTGTTGTCTGCATAGGCCTCACCAATGACCCCCAAAATAGATTACCCACCTGTCATTCACTTGGTTAGAGTCTGTCTCCTCTACTAGAACGTAAACCCCAGAAGGCAGGATGTGCTAGGAACTCACAAGATAATGCTCAATGAATGACTGACTTATTACATGTTCCATTCTGATGGCTTTTGAATGAATGAAAAATTGTGGTGTAAATCAATAGCTAAAAAAAAAAAATGTTTCCTAATGCTTTCTGCTTCAAATATGTTCTTAATATTTTGACTAAAGATTTTACAGTCTGGAAATGTTTAAACCTCTAGCCTGATAATACTTCTATCTAAGGGTATATTGTTATTCTTTATTAATATGTTACTCTTATTTGATGTCGTAACAAGAACTTGTGATGCATTCGATTTTTTAATGTATGCAAAAATTATGCTACAATAGTATCAGAAAGGAAAATTGGTAAATTTCTGTAGCTTGGGGTAACATTTTATTTTTTTTTTCTTGTATATCAGGACTTTTTTTTTTATTGAATCATAGCTATGTACAATAATTCAATCATGGGGTACAGTGTGCGGGCTTCAGATACAATCGGAGATATTTTCATCAACCTGATTGCGATAACGTTCAAGAGACTTTCTCATTACTATGTGAGAACATTTTTGATCTGTATTTAGAAGTTTTCTCCTGACCATTCAAA